>JABUQX010119891.1:15000-44552 GCA_015478945.1 Trachelipus rathkii | reverse complement strand
AATATGACATCGAGCGCAACGTGATACACATTATCTTTTGTGCTATTGAATGCACTCATAAAATTTGTAGCACTACATTGAGTGTTATACATTGGAGCATCAAGATGTAATTATACTCAAGCTCGTGTGATAAATATCCAGAACTGAAAGTAACTCAGTTAAACATTTTTTTTTCTTCCCAAAAAGCTTACATTGAAATAATGCCTTGGGTATCTGCCTGACCAAAAATACACACTTAATATAAATATGTTAGAAATTAAGATAAAACATAATATATAGCTATAACTAAAGGTGAACATAAATATATATATATATATATATGCTATATATATTATAATACCTATCATACACTGCAATACAATACTTATGTGATGTTTTAAAGTATTTAATATAGAAGTTTCCAGATGGCAATTATGGTAGGTAAATTGTCTCATTAGAGACGCCTCTAATGCCCGGCTCATGCCAGTGGTAAGGGTGTGTGAGTGCTATACTGATGCAGTCCTAAATTTATGATAGCATACATGATATCGTGACTCTTCGAGTATAGTACGTCCAGCAAATTTAGTGATATCATGATATTCCAGATACTGTATTTATGTAAGTTTCTTTTGTGAACGCACATCGATAACTGACAAAAAGGAGTTGTTTAATTACACTACATATCGATAAGAGATTATATTTATGTGAAGACCATACGTAACAAGTGTCATATTCAGTATGATAGGCGGTTTGATAGAGCTAAGTTACAGATCACATAAAGTCATGCCAGGTACTTAACTTACTATACGCGTAGATACTTGATATATAATCATAGTATAAGATTGATTTAAAATGTCACTTTAATGTAATATACATATTATGCAATAGAAGGAATTTGATCGGGCACATCTTGTACACAGTTTAAATCTGCCGTAAATGATGATCTTACAAGACGGGTGAGTGGCAAAAAAAACAATAGTTCAATAAAATCTTACCTCATAGGGGTGTAAAAAATGCCAGTAATATTCTCTCGCTGTATCATACTATCTGTCCGATACGAGTAGGGTGTGTGTAGTGGCTTATTACTGGTTAATTAATAAAAATATGCCACGAGCAGGACGATGGTAACTTATACCGAAAAGAAGGTCATATTGTGAATCAGCAAACACATTGTGTATCAACAACACATCTTAGGGGCGGGTTACGGTGTGAGGAAGAATTGATAAAAGATGATGACTGAAGCATAGGCGGAGTTGATGTGGTGTGAAGGAAGGCCGTATAAGTGAGAGAATAAACTGAGAATACAGCGAGTTGGTTTGGGTCATAATGAATAGGATTGGATGATAGTACAGCGTTGGTTAGAAGTGGATGTAGTACTGTGATGGTGCAGTGGGCTAGAATAATCGATCCGCGACTGGGGAGACCGAAGAAAAAGTGGGATTCGCAGTCAGTAGATGGAATACATGACAGGAGAGGCACTGTGATTGAGGTCGCGCAGAGGGTGCGAAGAAAAGGTGAATAACTAGGAGGTGCAATGAGGGAGATATCGCGTTGTGGCGGGCTTTGCCATGGTGGGTAAACCCAGAGTTATCAGTCTTGAATGCTTAAGGACGTCGATTTTCGGACATATGCGCAGTACAATGTAATACCATTACAACTTCACTTGGGGGTTTTGTCATAACAAGAGATGGGTAAGCACATGAAAGAGGGGATTCTGGGTGGATCCTGTAACTTCTGAGTATTGATTCCTGCGTCATGTAATCCATTACGCCTGCTACTCTAAATCTTAAATCATGTACTCCGGTATAAATGACTAGTGCCCATTCAACGATTAAAAAACAACACGTCACCACTCAATATCCCTGGGGGCGTCTAGAGCATAATGTATAAGATATCATAATATCAAGTAAATAAAACTGACAATATTATAGAATTGTACAAGCATAAGTACTCTATTCAGTAGACCTATATTATTACTAGATCTATTATATATATATACAAATATCATAATATATATTATTTTCATCATACCTACTACTACTATATAACGATAAAAGATAAAGAGGATAGTATATACGACAGCGATAGCGATAATATCATCTGTAGTATTAGTGCTACAAATATATATCAGATTATAAGAATAATAATATATATAATACGTACCTACTAAACTAGATAATTCAGTAACATTTATCATTTTTATTATATAGCTCAGAATACATATCCGCGTATGTATCATCCTTACCGCGGACAGCGACGCCCCAACTCACAAAAAGATCGGCAATGTGTAATCTTCATTTAACTGTCCTCTCGACATATGCAGGACGAGCCATAAATACGCAAACAACACAGTACGGCGTAGGTTAGAGATAGCTCACATTCTCCCAACCGACCAGTTGCGATCCTGGGACCCTTCTCTGTCTGTGCTGTTAAAATCGCGCGGAGTGCTACTATAAACACACTGGACCCAAAATTCAAAAATAAATAATGATGTACCAAATTTACTTTATTCTTCTTTCAATACTTCATAATAATTAGAACATAAATGAAACAATAATTTTTAATATTTACCCTTTTGATAAGGCTAGGAGTTTTTTCTCTTTATTTCAAATTTCAGAACTCACAACACACATATTATAGTACTAATGCCTACGATATATATCTTTACTAAATACTATAATATATACATAATATATCAATAATTCATCACTATATAATAAATATACTCAATAAAACGTATAACATATCTCTACAGACTTATCCGTACTAAAGGATAATTAACATTAGATTATTATGTTAGTCATCACCATCTGATTATCACTATTTTACGCCAATTTGGACACAATATAATATCACTATATATTATCTACTGTATTATCACTGTCTTACCACATATTCACTAACCATCAACTATTATTAACTCATTCAATCGTCATCATCACCAATCACTAATATTCAACTTATATTGTAAATACTCCATCACTCTACATGATCCTGACCACTATCATAAATTTAACAATCTCATATACATTAGCTATCACATGATCACCTCACTATATTACTCAATTATTATTATTATTATTAATGATTATCTCACTCTCAATTATTCATTATATCACTGCATACATAACATCCATAATATTCATACATAAGATACAATTATGAGTGAGCTACATATATATATATAATATAGTATATATATACATAATTATTACGTATGAGTTATTACTCACAAAATACATTAACAAAACAATCCATATCCCGTATACTCAACCATGCAATCTACAATATAAAACTGTACCCTATATATACTATACAAACTTTCAGCCTGGATCGCCACTCAACTCAAACCATATATCACAATATTACCTCTATATTAACATATATATATATATATTAAACATTTTACTTTATCCTACACAATCTCACTAACTATAAATCACAGGTAACCTGAGATTTATACATAGCAAAAAATATGACAACATAACAATATATATACCTATATATATTCATGTACTCATATACTATATATATATATATATATAGACCCATACCACAATTTCTAATATAGCTTTGAACGTTTATATGAGTTACTTTTCTTTTTTCAACTATTATCCGTCACCTTGTTGATATCACTTATACCTCAATATCAATGTTTCATAGTATATAAGACTCTATATCATATACACCTCATAATTATACTCTCTCAGACTGTTATATGTGAATCGCACACTATGCCGCCACTATCGTTGTTAGAAGAAGATAATTAGTGTTGGAATGCTTACATAAACTCTTCAGATCTCAATACTGAGCAGGCTTAGTGTATAATCCGAGAGAATTATAGTAGTATTTATGCTCTCTGCCTCTACTCTATCTTTTGTACAAAAAAAATTTAAGGACTGAGTGTATGGGGTCGCGCACTGGATGTATGCCGAACGCGTGCACTTACTCGAGAACGAGAAAGCATATAGCGTAAATTGAAGCACTGTAGACAGGTTAAGTGCACAGCTCATGCTAATTCTAATTAACGACATCTCGTTAAGTATGTTAAGAGGCTTATAGCATCACAGCTAACACCTCGGTTGAGAATGAGTGAATACAGTGATAGCTAGAAACACAAATTCATGGGGCCAATATGTATAATGGAATGCTATATTGTTTAGTAGTTGCTCATAATCATGGAGAGTGCTCGCTCGGCATCGTGCTAAAGTAGGAAGTAACGAATGGCTTAAACAGCGAATGGTGGATATTGAAGAGGTGTGAAAGCGGCTTAAAGGGTAAAGAAAGAAGCGTGGTTGAATGTCTAAAATAGCAAATGCATACGGAATTATCAAAAAGAACAGATGCTTGAAATTGCCAATACCATAAGGCAGGAAAAAAATGAAACTCACTAAATAGGCTTGCAATAAAGCGATAGGGAGAAACAATGAGGGTAAATGAGAGCACGTTTTTTGGCAAAGGATGATGAGTATGAGGACTATTATTACTCAGGGCAATTAGGATTAGCCTCTTCTGGACAGGCATAGCGCGAAAGGTGTTATACAGACACTGAGATTAGAAAACGATGGGAATCTGCTTAGACATAATGAATAGGGACCCTGAAGTGCTTTTTAAAAATGTCAACTAGAATGTAACATTGGACTTGTGACGGGGCAGTGCTGGAAAGAAAACCACTCGGCTCGCAAAATGACCTCAGCACAGATATCCCTAACAGTAATGAACTCGTACGGTGTTCTGGCAGGCTCGAGAATGGTTGTGTGGTTTGGCATGGTGCAAGAAGGAATAGGTATTTGGGGATTGAGGCATTCATTATGATTTAGGAGAGAAATGTTGCTTGGATATTTGGCTAGACGGAAGAGTATAATAAAGGTGGCACATGAATAAAGGAGAGAATGGCGGGGTCTTTGTACTGGGAGGCATGGTTGTCGGCCACTCTAACCTTGGGTCCAGGGGATGAACCCTTACATTGACTCGACTTAATACCATAGCTGAGGGTCCGTTCTGCATGGTCCCATGATGGCTCTAGGGTGGATCTTTTCTGTCGTGCAATAACGAGCCTCCAATCACTAATTAATGGTACAGAGGGGGCGGTACAAGGCTGGGCTTTCTTTTCGACTCGCTTTGTACATGTTTCCTACCAACTAACATAATAAGCCTTTTTCTTTTCCGATGCTGTACACGCACTTAACCACTTCTCTCTACCTAACGACCAATCTTGGGGCTCAAGAGGAAGGTGAAGAAAGAAGAAAGAAAAGAAGTATGATATATATATATTATAATATATATACTGAGTAATTTTTTATTATATATATTAAAAAGTATATAGTATAGATATAATACTATGTCTTAAAAAAATTAAAACTTATACTATTATATATATATACATATATAATATATATATATATTATACCTATATAATATATTTAATAAATATATATATTATATTATTATGAGGGATGTGCCGAATATTTCGGCAAGTATTCGGTATTTAGAGTATCTAATTTCGTATTATTATATTTACCCCAATATTACAATACCGAATATTCGGTAAATTCGGCTTTTTGTCACCGGAAACTAATTTCACGGGCCGAATATTATGAGTATAATTTTTAAAAAAAAAAACATCTTATTATCAACATATAGGGAAAGTTATTTCAATTATATTTAATAAAATAAATTTATTAAGAAAATATATTTTTCTCCTAAAAAATATATTACATATGTAATAATTATTATATTATCTCAAATTTTTGTAGATACCATATATTAATGGTTCGAAAAATCTTTGATCATTTTGATCAGATTCACTATATCAAGTCAAGCCTTTGATATTGTTTCAATATTCATTAAAAAATAGAAATTCATTTAAGTGGGAATACGGGATACCATGGTATTTAACACAAACAGTAGCAATGGCATAGAATAAACTATAATATGTATCACTATATTAATAGTGAGATGAGGCTTGCTATCAATATTCAATGTTTTATTTATCACATCGATTGAAATAACTATGCCTAATTGAACTTATATTTATCATAATTTAATTTAGATTCACTCAGAAGTCTGTTCTAAACTATTAAAGTATATTATTTAATTATTTACTTGCAGAAATTGCATATTACATCTATTAATTTATTCATTTATATAATTTCCCTATATGGTTCATGTGACAGCTTTAGTCCAATAAAGACATTTAAAAATTATTAATATCTAAAGACATTACTGTAACGAAAACATAAATTTTAAATTATCTTAAGACATTTCTAAGCATGGCTGGAACATATAGAATTATGATTAATTTTGCTATAAAAGGAGTTTGAAATCAATCTATAAAAAGTATCTATACTATAACTTATCTAATACTCACGACTAGCACTGCAAGTGCAATCAGTAATAAAATGTTGAAATAACATGAGATTTATTATCATGAGTCAAAATATAAATTCTATTTTAATCATTATGAAGCCATTTGACACATATCACTAAAACAAGCATTAAATAAGGCAATTAAAAGCATCCCAAGTGATCCCTTCCATTTTAGCAAATAAATCTTTTAATTTTTTAAACCAAGAAGCAATTACAAATAAGCTAAAGCTTCAGTGGAACTAAATTAAACTTCGATGAAAGATGCACTTACGAAATCAGTTAGAAAAAATAAAGAACTTTCTAAGATTTTCTATGTGATAAATCTTTGTGTGTATAGCTCTACTTTCTTAGATCTGCGTATATCCAAGCTAATTTTTCAATCAGCAGGAAGTCAATGAAAAGGATCCAGTTATAAAAAAATCTTAATAGGTTCAGTTATGAGGCATGTGAAAATACGAAATTAGCTATGAAAATATTAGCTATCACCTCCTGGACCTACATCTACTGCTGACGAAATGATACATTCACTTATTAAGTGGGTTATATTTAGATAAGTTGCAAATGCACTGAAGTATGTTACCACAATCTTTTTACAATTCTTACTTTTATTAATTGAATATTGCTTTAAAGAATAATCTGGTGGAGTCTAAGCGAGGTCGTAACTTCCGCAATATATATATCTCTTAAGGCTAATATAATATGTAAAGGATGAGATGATATGAATAAAAGATAGTCCCTATTCATATCTACGCACCGAGATGCTAGATTTATTTACCATCATCAAATAACAGATCACAATACAGTGTTCATAACATACAAGAGCAATTTTATTACAAATAAATATCAACGGCCTAACCAATTCAAAGCCAAAAATTATAATTAATAGAATTATCGTCTTAACTTTACTCGAACTAGTGAACGATCATATGATATTCCACCACTTCAATTAGGGTAGGACTAACAATTACATACTGGAAATAGTTCAACTCTATAGACATATCGACAATTAAAACCAGACACACTCAGCAAATAAAACATATTTCTCTCCTCTACCACGTCACTAGTCACAACCGTTGTCATTTACATGTACTGCACAATGTGAACACGAATATTTAGACCATACAGACGAGGATTGAACATATATTTTTATAGAGTGAAACTGTATCTTTACAATGAAAATGGAATGAGTATTAATATTTTACGTCATCACCTGACTAAATGTGTAGTTCACACACTAGTCTGAATGTCTACATTTTTGGAACAGGTACATTTATAATTTTAATTCACTATATAAGAGACTCGTATTCAATTTGTAAGGTTAGTCTTTATAATATTTATATATCAGTAAAAACTTTTCGATATTTACACATTTATATATTACTTTTTTCAATTAATACTTGCCTATAAGAAACTCAAGGTATATATGATAATAATGTGTAAAATATTATTTACCGAAAACTATAGTCTTAAGTCTAACTTCACTATAACTTATATCTTCCAATATAGCTTTAGATTCATAGATAACTAACTCTGGCTATAAAACAAACTTCTCAGCCATGTAAGATTGAATCGTTACTTTACTCTCTATGGATCGGGGTTTTTCGGACAATATATTATGATTATTATTATTGTTTATGTGCACTCGCGCACACATATACTACAAATGTTAATTCAATAGTTAGCGCATATTTTACTGTCACTTATACAATACATCACTCGCATAAATTTAGAATGAGACAGAACTTCGATTGTGCATACAAGTAGTCTAGCTACAAATTTAATCTGATTCATTTCAACCATTTTTGTCAGATAATCCGAATCGCTGTCTATATCACAATGTAATTGCCGGGATAATTCATAGATGTAAGGTATATATATTATTCATAATAAATATATATTAGCTAATAATGTATACAGATAATTAGTACTTACTTCCTATTCTTATATTAGTAAGCTATTATGCTCTCACCTGTTTACTTATTACTTGTTATGATGATGATATAATTATTATTTACACTAACTACACTTCATAATCAATATAGTTTATAACATTATTAGTATACCTTATATTAATTATATAATACACGTACTGATACTAATTAATCATATTCATAATATACTTTTACACTTATAAATATATTATATACTTCTAACTTATTTCCTATATATACTATTAAATATATATATCACCCCTACTCTATTCAATCGTATACATTACCTTACTCAAAACTTCATATATAATTTATAATTACACAAATAATTATATATGTATCTAATAATTATTCAATAATTATTTAATTTACCATGATCTTTAATTAAAATCATTCAATTTATAATTATCTTTGACAGAAAGGACAGAGGAACACAAATGTTAGTTTAATATTTGTATAGATGGTATTCACTATGTCTTTTGTACTCCAGATATATGTACGTCTTAACATATCTCCTAGATACTTAAACATTATTATTTATGAATATGGAGAGCTGAGTTTAAACAGAGTTGAGAGAGACAACAATGAAATGTATTAACCTCATGAAAGGTAATTCAGTTTAGTCGTTTTTATGTTTAAGTGAGTACACCACACATTACCACTCATTAGAATGGTACGTTACACTAAATCCTATATATATCTTGCGCTCTAAGATAAGATACGGTAGATACTTGAATATTCTCATTAGTGAATGGTCATAGCGCTCTGGCCTATCAGATATAACTCACCAAAGCACCTTCCCACACGGCATACATACTAATATCGACGAGTCTAGACGTCATCAAAATAATCTCCGTATCAGCCCATATTGTTGCATATCCACTACTATTGACACCACTATGAGATAACATCGTTTCAGTTAACACTCATCGCAAACAGTATATAGAACCTAATACTCGCATTAATCGGCATAGCTGTTCATCTCTTGAACCTAGCTCCATATCATATTATTCTCCACTAATGAGCATATGCATATTTAGCGCTTCTATCAGTAAATCATCTTCATTGGAACTTTCATCTTCATAAGTGTATTGCATCCCTGAATGATAGTCACGCTTCTACGCTCATACTTATTACTCAATACCTAACACAATCTAAAAATGCTATTACACAATTCTTTTATGGTATCGTCAATTCTGAAAATTTCTTGCTCATCTACTGTCAAATTCATATGAATACAAAAACATAGTAAGAGCACGCTCCACACGTGCAGTCCTCTAGGCTTACTCTCTTAGCTTTATTTACACGACTAGTCCCAGATAGAGACTTGCGACACGATTTCCTGCGCGACCTAACACGCGTCATGATTAAACAATTATGTGCAACCATCATCATAAATCAACACGCTCTCCATACTATGACGCACACACTCTGACAACACTACTCCTAGAAAGTATACTCTGTCATAATGTAGAGCAATGGCACAAGCCAAATACAACTAGGTTAAGGCATTGTATTACTTCTGATATATATTCTTATATATGTGTGCAATTCTTTATCACATATAACGACATGATTTTAGTATCAGTACATATTTATTCTCAGGATCATAACAACCACAAACACACATTGCAGTAACAGCGGTAATACGTGGAAGATATGACATATAACAGAAAATTTAGCCAAGGTATTATCCACAAAATATCATTAGTGTGATCTTATTACCATTTGGTGCCTTACACAACAGTTGATATATATCTATATACAACAAAGTCTATTATGATGTAACAGAATTGATCGTATAGATATACACGATAGTTTATACTTTACTTGCTGTCTTATTGTCTGTTAATAACACTGTTCAGAGGATAAATCACTCTACACATATCGGTCACTAGTCATGTCCGTCCTCCTCTCCATCAAATCTGCAACGCCATCCCCTCTGGAAGCGTTCTACAAGGATATCACCCTCTGTGACTGCACAGAATAGCTCATCTTTATTGAAGAGTTCTCATCTCCAGCTGATCTCTAGTTTTGTCGCGCCCACTCGGGCTCCTCGTTCATAACTCCAGACACGTGACATTGTCTCAATCCTCGAGTAAGACGCTCAGTAGATTATGAATACATTATAGTAACGCGGAATGTAACTAGTTAGCATAGAGTTGGATAGTTGGTAAACAACACTACATAATAAAGTTAAAGGTTTAATAGGTGAGGATATTCGCCACTGTCTATAATCATGACTCCGAAATTCCTGACCGCAGCAAGACACTCGATATTTTCAGCACACGTCTCACTCATATATTGTAGTCTGGCACTGACCATTTATAGTTACTCATTAGTTCACTATTCCATCTATCAAAACTCTAGAATCACCAGCATCACCATACTAATGATATAATGTGAACCGCCTCACATTAGCCCATCACAATGTTTGATCTTCTTATGCAAATACCTTCTCTCGAATACACTCGTATAGACACTCGTCGCTAGTACCATCTTATTTCTAGGAACGAAGAGACATATATTACTTGTCTATTGCCCGCCCGTATAGTGTAATCAAACATTCGCACTATTTTCAATATTTTGCATAGGCTCCATGTGGGACATAGAATGGATCAACTGCAAACAGTCGCCATTCAGGCCCCAACTCACTGAAAATCAGATCATAATCGAACCTGTTCAGAAAATCCAGAATTACATAACTACTATTTCATGCGCATATGATTTACGCTTTAGACACAGTTGCTGACCAACACATATCATCTTAATCATTGCGAGGATACCGCGCAGATCGCATCAAACCAGAGTCTGACATTCATCTGACTCTATGCAAAGCTCTACGCACAAACTAATGCTAGCTCTCTCTGTTAATCTAGCATCGCACAATATCATGAATAACACATGGTCAGCATAGTTCTTCGTGCCTCGAGTAGAGATATCTCACAGTAAGAGCCTCTTACACACCAATACCATGATCAGCAGTTATCTACGACATGGCAAATCGCAGCCTCGAATAAAGCTCAAGCACACAATTGATACAAAGTACAGGATCAACGTTCTCGGCTATACTAAGCACACCATACGACTATACATGAATTCTTCGCATTACATGTCACACACCACCCAAGTCCTGTGTTGTTAGTACACCAGAATTAGAACGTGCCATGTCCACACACTGTCTCACCGGATAAGTCGCATTTATCCGTTGAGACTGCTCATCTGCACTGAATCTCGTATAGGACACGTATACGGCCTGAGCGCTCGCATATAGACATCTCTTCAAGTCCTTTATTACTATATGAAGTATGCATATACGAGACATCACACCACACATCACAAAACTCGTAGAACCATTGATCGTTTTCTATTATGGTAATTATAATTAGTCACTCCATATCATATTCAATATATAATCGAATCAATTGTCGTCATGCATATATCGCACTAGGATTATTGTTACTGTCGCGAAGCATAGTAATTTACTTTTAGCTGGCTACTTTCTGTATATGTAGATTATTATGTGATTAGCGTGAGACTGATATGAGGAGGTTTTCACTAAATTTTCAATGTCTTATACAGCAATCTAATGTCAGATCGTCTGAGTGATTGCTTAGAAAAGTAAAACGCTTGTATAGATAATGTCTACACCTAGCGGAATGACATCGTGCCCAAAAAAGTAGGCGTATCTGACCGTATCGCACTAGGAGAATATGCTGCACGTGATGAAAACTCATGGCCGAAATGAATCCTGATGAGGTTCCACACACCGGACCGTGCTCCACATAGACATAATTATTCATCTCGAGAATGCCTGACAGCTCACTATTGTCTACGCCATAAATTAAGTTCACGACCTTAGATATATTAATATCTCGAGAAATTAACTGATCTTTGTATCGTTGCGTGGAGTCGGACTTTGTACAAATATTTGTGATAAAGGTGATAGATGTCCAATCCAAGAAATTTTCAACCTATTTTTTACTTTGTTGACACAGACGAGAGGCTATATTGGGTATTATATATTCCTTTGTAATGTAGTATCTTATCCTGGCAGTAAATACAGAGACATTAGCGGTCTACTCTACAGTCTAAGTTACTTGAGAAATAATACCTTATAATGTGTTATTCCGTGTTCTAGCCTTACATTATATAAGTTCGGATATTCATATTTAATACTCATTAAGTTAACTATCCCTTAGCATAATTAATTACACAGTGTCTTCACCCAACCATACTAATTAAAGGTGTTCCAAGAATGCGTGTCGGAGAGAAGTAGATATGGAAAATTCTTACGCTGACACAGTGATAGTTTATAGGCAGGATTTAGCTGAGACGCAAAGAACTAAGTTTAGCTTTCAATCTCTCTGCCGATTAATTACTCTTACAAAGGGGTGTATAAAAATACGGCTCATATATATAGTGACCTGCGCATCAACTACTGTTTTCACCCTACGGCTATGTTATTCCCAGCTCACACTAGCTACACCCCCAATAAACCCTAATATAATACCTAGTCACTTATCGTGTTATACCTCGCACTAGCCGCGGTTAGCGCGGCTATATAGGTGAGGCATAATAATTATATCATGTAGTTATTATATTATATTAGATAATACTGGTGGCATGTATGGAATACGGATTATAAACCTTATAATTTATCAAGTAGTTAGGATTAATCAATATTAGTTATAGAACTATCAAAGGAATATTTTTACTTTTTTCAATAATAAATATATATTTAATGGTTTCTATTTATATATATACTAATATTAACATGTTTATCTAAAATTAACAAGATCTACAATGTTGATTGACATAGTTTATTTTTTAGTTTTAAATAGATTTTAATATAATGACTTTATAATACAGTAACCTTTTATAATAATCAGTAATAAACATTAATATAGGAAATAATTTTTCAATTCAGCAAACATTCGTATTGAGGCTACTTTAGTGCACAAAGCACAATAGCTCTAAGGCACAAATAGGTTTATGTACTTCATTTTACTGTCATATTTATACCTCGGAAGGCTTTAATACTGCTTATCCATATCTTGGAGTCTTATTTAATAGCTAATACTCATACGCATACTCTCTTATTAAACTTCATATTCACTAATTTTTGGTTTATAACATATATAGTTTATTGTCTTTATATATATATAATATACTATTATATATATATATAACATAACAGATGTATTTTATTCAATAAAAATATTATATTGAAAATCTATGAAATATTGTTTAAGAACTAAGTGAGAGGATAAATAAAACGCAGACGAGATCTGTCTTAACATCGATAAGTAACCATTTTATTTTTTACATAAATATTGCATTAAACATTTTTATTAAAAACATATACTTTACAGCCATTTAAAGGCCAGGTACACGAAAGTTGTTACAGACAAGCTAGTGAACGATGCTGACACACACGACGGATTATAGTAGGGCGTAGCTTTATAGTCTGTTTTGACCTGCACAAATTGCTCAATTATGGTTTATTATAACAATTTACATATATTTATAATTATTTCAATTAGTAATCACTATATATTTATTAAAAAATTTACTGAAATTATTATTAATATAATACAATTATATATCAATTATAATATTTATTCATCCACTGTTAATATCAATAAAAAAATTGATTGAAGTATTTTTTATTAAAAAATAAATTCCCGGGTTGTATGTTTTATTTTAGATTTATTATTATATAATTATTATTATATTATTAATATTATATTATTATTATTATTATATATTATTTATTTTAATTATTATTATATTTATATTATTATTAATATATTATTATTATATAATTTATTATTTAATTATTTAATATTAATTATTATTATATTTAATATATAATTTATTAAATTCAGTATTCTTAAATTAATTGGCATTTAAGTCAATTCCACCTTCTTACATAATACTATTTAAATCGTGCAGTATCTGAGATATCATTTTGTACACGTATGACTTAGCGATTGTCCCGGTAATATCATTGACAACTAATCATTATTTTAAAATCGTAGATTATGTTATTATAGTCAATTATATATTTTATTATTTATATTTGCCATGTTCTTAGCAATAAAAAATTATTGGTACGTAATTTATTGCTTTAATTTATGATTAAACTAATAAAAATCATTTAATTTTATGGATTTAATATTTGAATTTGAAAAAATAAAAATATAATAAACAATAAGAAAAATTCAGACAAAATATATAAATTATAATATTTATTATGTTATTATAATCATATTATATTTGTGGTAATAAATTCTTAGTTTTTATCTAATTATATATTTTATGCTTTTCATTTAAGTTGGGAATTTTTTAAGCTTATGACTTTGTATATCACTCAACCCATATGGAAATAATGTGGCTGAATCTTATTTATACCTGACAGTTAATACACTTCTTAACTTTCATAGATTTAGCAAATTAAGAATGGCTATATTAACCTTGATAGTGAGACTTGCACTTCTAAGTTGTGATCAATAAAAAATATAAAGTATCACAGATGTGGAAGCCGCCTTATACAGTTCAACTCCTTTCATTGAGCTTAATATCAACAATCTCAGAGATAATGATTGCAATGGTTGTGATTCTTTTTCCTTCCAGAGGACAACATAAACACTTTTACTGAAGATTAGATATTGACGGATATACTGAGGATATGTTTTGACTTTGATAGTTCATCGACCCTACAATGCGCAATTGACAATCTCATTCACCTTCAAAGAAATCACAGACCAAGGAACCTCATCGAAAAAGCTGCAAGAGACGAGGGTAAAAGACAGGGAGCAAAAGATAATCATCCAACAAATTTGACAATCCTCTCAGATCGACAAAGAAGGACAAAGATGAAAAGCGCTCAGTCACGGAAACAAAAACATGGGAGATGCTGCTAACAGAAGGAATATCTTCAATGTGGTGGCATCGCAAAAATGGGCCAAGGTGTTCCATTAATTATCCAGTGCTGTGCAAGCAATATTAACTAAAGCTCGCCATATCCTCATCAGCACGACACCACAAGAGAACGAAGCAGTATCATTCTCATAGTGTAGGTGATGAATGTAAAACAACAACACTACCAAAAAGAAACGAGCTCTTCGCCAGATACCTAGTGAAAGCCTAATGTTTTTTGCATCACAATTTGAGAGTTTTTTTTGAAAATTTGATTAAATTTTACTTAGCATACTCAACATATCTTTATCTTAAAGGAGTAGTAATTATTATTATGTCATGTTTGAATAAGTAAGCGTTTTTTTCTCATTACTATCTACTGATCTCTATTCACGATTTTATTAGGATTTTGAAGGTCTTTCTAACTATCATTCACTATTCTATCTACTCTACTTGTTTTACAATAATTTTAAGTTAAAAGAAATTCTTCTTTTAAGCCTATTTTGAAATGAATGTTAAAAACGGTCATCAAAGCTAGGTGAAAAACTTAGTACAAGTTATTATTATTTCTAAATTAATTCCATTATGTACTATGTTGTAAATATTTAAAAATGGATATATTATATTTTTGAATAAACTATCATAATTACATTTAAAAATGTTATTATTTTATTTTATATCATTTATTAAATTATTTTATTAGATTATATTATATATCTTATTCTATCTTTATTATAGAGTACTTATTTATTTAAATTTTATAAAATAAATTTGTATTATGTGTTGATTTATTTACACAATTCAAATTAATTTGAAATTTAATTTTAAATGATCTATAGATATTGTGATTGGTTTTGATATCATAGGGTTAAAATTGTTCATTTTCCTGAGATTTTGTCCCATTTGAGTTTACTAATTTCTTAGATTTACGATTATTGATGTTTTTAATATTTATAAATATTTTATTATAGTTAAGGAATTCGGAATTTTGGATATCTGGTAGTTATAGGTCGAATCCTTTAAAAAAAATAGGAAGTATCTGTATTTAGTATGGTATATACTATTGGAGTGTTGCCTTATTTATTTCATGTGAACCAGGTTACAATTTTTATTTTCATAATTATTAATTTTTATAATTATGTAATGTATAACCAATATTGTTAAATTTATAATTATATTATATATTATAATTATTTATTATATTTAATTATTAACTATTATTTATTATAATTTTATTATATTTAAAAGAATTTGGTATATTGGGGTACTTGTTATTTATAATGTGTTTATTATTTGTCACATAATACTTTCTGAATTTTAATATATTATTATATTAAATATATTTCTATAGCTATATAATTATCATATTTAACAAAATGTAGTAGAAATTATTTATATTTATATATTAATTTATTATTATTATATATTATATTATTATTATATATTATAATTATATTATTTTATATATTATTATTATTAATTTATGAATTATATTACATTTAGGATATTAGTTACAGTATTTGTTTAAATATCATATATATTTATTAATATACATAACAATTATATTTATCTTGTAAGAAAATCTACTTCTATATTATCTATATAGTTATTTCCAGGTTCCATAATTATTTTAGACTATCATTGGACTATTATAATTTATTTTATATATTCTATGACATCAACATTTATATATTGTAATATAATACTAAACACATTACGTACATATATATATTATATATATATTGATATATATATATACTAATAAGTTATTTCATTTAAAAATATTAATAACTTTGTACTTTTTATCACTTTTGAAAAAATATTAAAGATTGTTTTATTTGAATCGACATATAAACGAATATTAATATTTGTTTATATTATATATTATATTATTATAGTATATATATATATATTATATATCTGTAGCAGGTTTCTATTTTGCTATTTTTCGTGGCAAGAATGAATGAGCTATTAAAAATCATGCTTCAAAATATTCTTAAATCCCTGTTAAATTGAGGAAAAAGAATGAGCATAGATTGAAAATGAATGCCTGGTGTGCATTCCGTAATGTAGGGTTCGGGGATTTTTAGGAAATTGTAAAGATCCAAAATACAAAACAGCTGATAAAAAATGCTCATTGATTGTTATAAAAAAAATGGGGTTCCGTATGCCAAAAGGTGCGTTATTTACACTCTCGCATTTGGACTTTTTTTCGAAAGAATTTAGGGGATGTAAGTGAAAAACATGGTGGAAAGATTTCACCAGGAAATTCAGACAATGGAAAGGCGATGCCAGGGACGGTGGGATACATGATGGGTGATTATATGTGGTTTTTTGATAAGAGAAACCAAACCGACTCACAAAGAAAAGCACGATTCCACAAAACACATTAAATGCAAAGTATAAAGCGATATTTATGGCTATTAAGCATTGACAGTATATTTTGGAGTAGATATTAAAAGTGTATCTTATCAAGTAAAAAGTTTTGTTTAAGTTTTGTCTTGTTTGTAAATTTGTAAACCTTCAAACTAAAAAAATTGTAATAAATACCGTACAGTGTACAGCTCACCAAATCTTAAAAATGCCCAAAACTTAAATCATTGCAAATAACTTTTAAAGTATCAATGGATAGGAAAAAAATGAACAGTCCTTTCATGTGTTTTCATTCAGTAAGGTAGATATAGGCCATGATGGACATGTAAAATTAGTCGGTAAAACATAAATCAATATGGTATTGGATATGCGATACTGTATCGGATTTATTTGGGGGCATGGCTGTTTCTGAGCCTAATTTTGGCAGACGGTTTGTCGCGCCAGCAACTGGAGTCGGTGTCCCACTTAGTTTTTTGGCCCCCCTTTCGCTGCTGGGCTATGATTATTTGGTATCGATAGCGAATATATTTGTATCGAATTATTTTCTGAATTCCATAAAGGTACTGAAGATTAAGACGGGATTAACTCGAGCTCATGTAGGTACCTGTCCTAACTTGAGTTCATTTTATTTCCATCCACACTCACACACACACATACACATACATACTAGACACATACACCACACATATATAAACACAACATACAAAAAGCCACTCACCGAACACCGACACACACACACACACACACAACACAAACACACACAACACACACAACACACACCAACCCAGCCCTAGACACATACACCCACACACACATAGACGCATACACACATACTAGAACACATACCACCCCGCTATAACACACATACAAACAACAACACACACTCCAACAACCCAGCCCTAGACAACATACACCCACAACATAGTATCACATAGACCCACATACCTAGACACATACACCGCACCCTACACACACATACAAACAAACACTACACGCACACACACACCCGCCCTTGTCATCGATTATTGGTCCGATATTTAATGATGGCTCAGATTTGATGACTCAGATTTGATGGCTCAGTGCTGGTGGGTCAGATTTGATGGCTCAGATTTATTTGATGGTTCAATTTAATTTTCATGGTTCCCAATAACCGTAGGAAGTGTCTAGGAGTGCCTATGCGATCCCCAGGAGTGTCAGGTGAGTGCCAAGATGAGTGCACAATGTGCGCCAACTGAGTGACAGCATAGTTGCCAATGAGGTGCCCAATATAGTGCCCTTTTTTTCAAGCTTTTCTAGCCTACCCTGATCATAGAAATAGCCTAATATTGGTGTCTACCAATAGGTTAAGGTATGAGGAATCGATTGGTGTATATTATAAGTTGCTAGGATGCTTCTAGTATGAGTTAGCCTTTTTTCTAGCCCTAACCATGATCAATAGAAACGCCCTATATTGGTACCTACCCTTTTGTTTATGGGGTTATGAGGAATTCGATTGGTGTATATTATAAGTTGCTAAGTTGCCTTCCGTCGTTCCACCACGCGTTCCACCCCACGTGGTTTTCACGCCCGCCGCGTTCCCGCTGAATTCGTCCCGCCCGCCGCGTGTGGCCCGCAGGCGCCAATATTTAAGGTAACTGCCGGCTGCGCCCGCAGGTGGCACTATTTCCGCGCGAAACGCATAAATTTTTTCATAGTTTGTGATATCATGTCAACTATTCAATAGAATTTCTTTTCAAATATACCGTTTTCTTAAAACTATGGAGTCAGCGCCATTTTAATTTCATCTGTACTCTTTAGAACAGTTTTTAGTTAGAGAGAGATCAAACGAATAGAGGTACTTTTAACCCGACCTTTAAAGCAGTAAAACAGTAAATTTTTAGCGCAATTGCCTAGCACAAAGGAATTAGTAGTGCTTTGTTTTTACTGGCTTTACTGCTTTAACCTGCTTTACAACCTTTAAACTTCATATATTTATTAACTTTATTTTTCATTTATATTTTTTTTTTTGTTTTTAATACTTTTTTTAGTATTGGATTGACGGGGTCAAGCTGTTAAAAATGAATGGTGTAGCAAGAAAAAAAAAAAACCAGAGTGTCCTGTTACATTAACATTTTTTTACTACAATTGTACGAAAATTTTATTAAAAAAACATATACTTTTTACAACCTTTAAAGCAGTAAAACAGTAAATCACTAAATAGCTTCAATTGCCTAGTAACAAAGGGATTAGTAGGCCTTTGTTTTACTGCTTTAACTGCTTTAACTGCTTTGCTGCTTTAATGCTTTTTACATCATATTTTTAAAATATTAATGAGACTATTTATTAAAAATTTTATGTTTTTAATTTAATCATTTACATTTATAGGTACTATTCAGAATACATAAAAAATTTAAAGGTGATTTTAAATAATTAATTTTTGTTGTTAAGACAATATATGTATTTTTTTTTTATTATTGTAAATATTATTATTTCTTTTAAGTAAAATTATTATTATTTTATTATTATTATTATTTATCTATTATTATTATTATTATTATTATTATAATTATTTTGTTATTAATATGGTGTTATGATTTCTTCTCTTTGAATAGGCTCTGTTGCATTATTGTTACTCTCTAGCCATTTGAGGTTTTGACTATTATTATTATCTATACGCACAAGACACACACACACACACAATACACACAATCCACACACAAACACACACAACAAACACACACCATGTTCATTAAAACACACACACACACTCACTGTTAACTACATTAATTTGTAGAATTCTCACATAATTCGGATTTGTTTTTATTATTATTTAATTATTATTTTATTATTATTCATGATTCTAAAAAAATGTTATTATTATTAATAATTATTTTATTAATTATTATTATTATTATTATTTAATTATTATTATTTATTATTATTTATTATTATTATTAATTAATATTTGTGATTAGTATGTAAACAAATCAAAGTAATTATCATATAATTATTATTGACTATTATTATTATTATTATTATTATTGTTGTCGTAATGATTAATAAAAATTTTACTTTTATTTTTATTATTATTAATATGATTTAATTAATTTTTATTATTATTATTTTTTCTTATTATTATTATTATTATTATTATTATTATTATTATTATTAATATTAATTATCATTAATTATTATTTATCATTGTTATTATTGATTATTATTATTATTATTATTATTATTCATTATTATTATTATTTATTATTATTATTATTATTATTATTATTTATTATTATTATTATTATTTATTATTATTTTTATTATTATTATTATTATTATTATTATTATTATTATTATTATTTTATTATTAATTATTATTATTATTATTATTATTATTATTATTATTATTATTATTATTATTATTATTATTATTATTATTATTATTATTATTATTATTATTATTATTATTATTATTAATTATTATTTTTATTATATTATTATTATTATTTATTATTTGTAATTATTATTATATTATATTATTATCTATTATTATTATTATTATTATTAATTATTATTATTATTATTTATTATTATACCTCCACGTTGAACAGCAGATATTATATATTAGTTTAATCACACACCACACACACAACACACACACACCACACACCACACACACAACAAGAAACACACACACATATACACACACTTACACAGACACACACATCAGGTTCATTAAAATATACACTGTTTAAGCATATCAAATCAGATCTTTTGTATGAACACAACATATAATTTATTAAAAAATTTTTTTAATGTTTTAATTAATCACGTACATTTATATTCCTCATTCAAAATTAAACTAAAATTATTTCAAAGTTTTCTTTAAAATTCTATAAAAAATCATTATCTTTGAACAAATTATTTATTATTATATTATTATTAATTATTTAGTATTATTATTAAAATTATTATTATCTGTTAATATTTTGTTTATAAATTTTAATAAGTATCAAGTTTTAATTTAGTTAAAAAAATCTAAGTAACCTCTTTTGTATCCTAAAAAACAATTTTTATGTTTTTAACGAGCATGAAGATTTTCTTTTTCATTTTCTAATATCTATTTATTATTTCAAAGTTTCTTAAAACTTCTATAATAAATCATTATCCTTGAACAAAGGAATTTATTATTATTATTAATTTTAATACTTTCAGTTTTAGAATATAATAAGTATCAAGTTTAAAAATAATTTTTTACTAAAAATGTTAATGAAATTTTATTAAAAAACATATATTTTACGTATTATTCCTCCAGTCATTTACTTCATGACTATTATTATCATTATCTATGAACATTGACAATCCAACACGAAAAACCCTACAAAACAACTACCACATACACACACAGTACAACACACCCCACCAAGGACATTTAAAATATCACTGTTTTAAAAATTTCAAATAAGTTGTTTGATATGAACATAACATATAAAATTATTTAAAACATTTTGTTTTCATTAAAATTTTCATTTTTAACATTGAATCATCAATCATCAATAATAAAATTATTTTTAAATTTTAAATTATAATAAAAATTATTATTATTATTATTATTATTATTATTATTATTATTATTATTATTATTATATTTATAATTATTATTATTATTATTATTATTATTATTAGTACTATTCTTATTAAGTTTTATTGATTATTATTATTATTTTTAATTTTATTAATTTATTATTATTATTATTATTATTTTATTATTATTATTATTATTATATAATTTTTTTATTATTATTATTATATATAAGTATTATCATCTATTATTATTATTATTATTATTATTTATGTTAATCATTATTGTTTTTATTATTAACGAGTTTATTTGTTATCAGTGAATACCAAAGTGTTATTAGTGAATGTATTTATCTATGTACACTTGACATTCAGCAGAAAACACACACACAACGTACCGTCTTAGATCGAGACTGGTTTCTGATTTATTGCTTTAGGGTGCGTAATTTTGTTTTTAATATAAAATTTTCATAAATTTTAGTAAAATTTTTTAAGCTTGAAATACACAAAATATTTTAAAAAATCTGTGCTGCCTAAAAATCAATTAATTATTTATTTATAAAAACTCATATCTCCATTTTAAAAATAATAATAAATTTCTTTGTACAAAGATAATGATTTATTATAAAGTTTTAAGAAACTTGAAATAATTTTAGTTATAATTGATTGAGTAATAATGTACGTGTTTAATTAACACATAAAGTTTTTTATAAATTATGTGTTATGTTCTACAAAAGAACTTATTTGATATGTTTAAACAGTGTATATTTTAATGATCCTTGTGGTGTGGTATGTGTGTGTGGTGTGCGTGTGTGTGGTGGTGTGGGGGGGGGGGTTTTTCGTGTTGGGGATGTCAATGTAAATAGATGATAATAATAGTCATGAAGTAATGACTGGAGGTTTAGGGTACGTGTAATATATGTTTTTAATAAAATTTTTATAATATTTAGTAAAATTATTTTAAAACTTGATACTAATAATTTATAAACTGAAAGTATTAACAGTTATAATACTAATAATTCTTTGTTCAAAGATTATGATTTTTTATAGAAGTTATAAGAAACTTTGAAATAATTTTTAGTTATAATTGAAGGTAATATAAATGTACGTGTTTTATTAAAACATAAAAATGTTTTTTTAATAAATTTATGTTATGTTCATAAAAACTTATTTGATATGTTAATTATTTTAAAACTTGATACTTATAAATTTTATAAACAAAAAGTATTAACAGATTAATAATAATAGTAATATTCTTTGTTCAAAGATATCTATCTTCTTGGGGTCGGGGAAGTGGAGTTTAATTGAATAACAAGTTTTTACAGAGGAACTTTGAAATATATTAATTGAGTTTAGTTTATATATTGAGAGTGAGTAATATATAATATTAGAGTGATTTAAGTTAGAACATTAAAAGGTTTTTAAACAAATTATTGGTTGTGTTCATACAAAAGTATCTTATTTGATATGTTTAAAACAGTGTAATTTTTAATGAACCTGTGTGGGTATGTGTGTGTGGTGTGATAAATAATAATAGTCATGAAGTAAAATGACTGGAGGTTATAATATTAATAATAATGACTAATAATATAATAATAATAATAATATAATAATAATATAATACTATAATAATAAAATAATTAATATAATAATTATAATAATACTAATAAAATAATAATAATAATATAATAATAATATAATATATATATATAATAATATATAATAGTATAATATATTAATAATAATATAAATATCAATAATAATAAAAAAATAATAATAATATAATAATATATAATAATAATAATAATATTAATATTATAATAATAAGTATAATAGAGTGTATGATATGATATATGATGACTAGTGTCATTATTCGTGGTGGTAATAGGTTAGATATGTGCCCGGAGAATATATGTGTATATGGAGATGTTATTAATAATAATAATAATAATAATGAATATAATAATAATTAATAATTATAATAATATAAATGGCGAAGCAGTGTAGTTGATTTGATAATAATGATGATTTTAAATATATAGTGATAATAATAATATGATGAATATAGTGGTGAATGGTTAATAATAAACAAATTCCGAATTTATTTAAAAAACTTTTCAGAATAATTTTAAGTTAACAGGTGTGGTGTGTTTTTAATGGACACGAGACATGGTGTGTGTGATGGTGTAGTGGTGTGATCGTGTGTGTGTGTGGGTGTGTGGGTTTGTGTGTGTGTGTTGTGTGTTGTGTGGTGTGTGTGTGTGTTTGCGGTGGTGTGTGTGTGTTGTTGTTGCTGGTGTGTGGTGTGACGAGTATGAATGAAATATAATAGTCATGAAGTAAAATGACTGGGGGTATAATAATAGATAGATAGGATGATGCAATAATAATAATATGAATTATAATAAGTTAATATGTTGTAATTGAAGTAATAGTTTAGATAATATGTATGAAGTAGTATAATGATGGAATATCATGAAGTATGTATATATTAATGAGAGCGGACTATCAGGAATTAAGTATATTGAGATAAGATGAGGAATTGTAATAGATAAGGAGGATATGAGGCAATACATTAGTATTAGTGAATACGTCATAGAGGTGGTTAACATATTCTATATCGATAGAGTAATTGTGAGATAATATGATATAATAATAATAAAGTTAATAATAAAGTTAAATAATGATAATAAATAATATTATAATAATAAATAATAATAATAATAATATAATAATATAATAATAATATATCGGCCTGGTTTGTATGGGCACTGTGAGTGTCGTGGTGTCGCGTGCGAGAGAGTATCGTCGGTGACGAGAGAAGCTGTGTGAGTCGGCTGAATCTGAGTCGGTAGGAGACAGGTCAGGAGTAGTGGTCTGTACGGTTTGTGTCAGATCCTGTGAGTTAGGAGGTTAGAACTATAGGTACGATGTCAGGATGGGCATGGTGAGTTGCTTTGATATGTAAAGGTAGCAGCGCAGTTCATAGCAGGTCCGTTAGATCGAATGAGTAAACTAGTATGCTGGCTGTAGTTACTTGCGATGTATGTCAAGGACAGACATGCAGATTGAGAAGGGATGTGGTGCGTAGCGATGAATTCTCGCGAGACTCCGACGAGATTGCATGTCGATGGATCAATACGAGTTAGAGAGGAGTATGACGCGAGCTGTGATGCGTGTTGAGTCTTGTAGCTAGTCGGACCGGGGATCAGCTGCCTGGGTGCATCATTATCACTGGTGTCAGTGAGCGTGCAGTGGCATTACGTGGGTCATGTTGGATATCAATGCTAAGATGGCCTGGCGAGGTTGAGAGAGACGATCGTGTGTAGTGAAGGGCTGGATATGCGAGAGGTTCCAGCTATGAGGTGACTTTAGACCAGGCTGGTAGAGTGTAGTGGGGAGGAATGCGTATACGATGTGATTAGAATTGTTGTTGCGCGGAGGAAGGAAGGAGAGGGTGAAGATTGAGGGACATGGTGCCTACGAGAGAAGAGCGATGGCATGAGTTCGAGGGTCAGTGGCTAGTGATAGGTGAGCTGGTGACGGTTGAACAGAACGGAAGAGATAGTTCGCGCACAGATGCTCGCAGAGGGTCAGGTGCATTGATGGAGCTGTCACTTGCTTCACGCATGATGAGAGGACGCGACAGGATGGGGAGATCGAGTGAGGTAGAAGGTGTTGGGATGTTTTTTTCGATACCGATAAGAGAGTAGCAATACGCGTGTGAGCTAGGCTCGGATCGATCAGGGTAATGTGTAGACATAGCCAGGCGTCGATATCTCGGTATCGCAGGCTGTAGCGGTAGTTTGGGGGATCGACTCGGTAGAGCTTGGTGTTAGGCAAGGTTAGAGTAGCTGGTGTATAAAGGTGGTATATCGGGCATACTGCAGTGAGAAGGTGACGATGAGTGTACCTGAGTTGTCTGAGTCAGTCTCTGAGACTTGTTGTAGGCCACTATCATGGGATTGACTGTGGGGTGAATGGGCAATAGGGGTGAGCATGAAGGTGAGACCCGAGGGGTAAGTGGAAGTAGTCAGAAGATAATGAGAGGCGAGCGAGGAACTACACATGTGATGTTGATTGAGTGTCACAAGGGCAATAGTAATAGTTTATGTCTGGCCGTAACGGGGAGCGTGTCCAATAATCATAATAATAATAATTATAATAATAATTATAATAATTATAGGATAATAATAATAATAATAATAATAATTTACTCACATAATGAATAATAATAATAATAATAATAATAATAATAATAATAATTAAATAATAATATGAATAATAATAATAATGAATAATTAATAATAATCATAATAATAATAATCATAAAAATAAAAGCATACGAATTTTTAAACAAAAACTTTCAAATAATTTTAGTTAACAGTGGATGAATAATATAAATGTAAATGAATAATTTTAGAATCGTAAAAATGTTTTTAATAAATAGTCCTAATTATATATTAAAATATGATGTTTACAACACTTAAAGCAGTAAAGCAGTAAAGGCAGTAAAGCAATAAAAACAAAGGCCCTACTACAATCCCGCTTTGTTGCTAGGATCAGTTGAGCTATTGAAGGGATGGTACTTGAGCTTTTAGACTGGCTTTAAGGTCTGTAAGTCTAGTAATGTTGTTTAATAAAATGTCGTACAATTGTTGAGTGAAATAAAATGTTTATTTAACGACACTGGACTGGTTTTTCTTCTTACATTAACAATTTTCAAAAATTTATAAAATAAAAAATATGTATTTAAACCAAAAATAAAAATATAAAAGAAAACATATGTTAATAAATATATGAAGTCTTAAGTGCAGTAAAGCAGTAAAGCAGTAAAGCAGTAAAGCAGTAAAGCAGTAAAGCAATACCCTACTAATCTCTTTGTTGCTAGGCAATTGCGCTACATGATTTACTGTTTACTGCTTTAGGTCTGTAAAAGTATATGTATTTAAAAATAATAATATGTTTAAGCATCGAAATAAAATGGCTGACTCATAATATAGAAAACGGAATATTTGAAAGAAATTCCTTTGAATAGTTTACAATTGAATATCACAACTATGAAAAATTTTAATCGTTCACGCGGAAATATTGCCCTTGCGGGCGCACGTGGCGGGCGGGACGAAGGCAGGTGGGAACGCGGTGGGCGGAAACGCGTCGGGTGGAGCGCGTTGGGTGGAACGAGGAGACAACCTAGCAACCTAGTAATATACACCAATCGATTCCTCTACCTTTATAAACATAGGGGTAGGCCCAATATTAGGGCCTGTTCTATGATCGGGGTGGCTAGAAAAAGCTAACGCATACCAAGGAAGCCATCCTAGCAAACTTTAATATACAACCAATCGTTCCTCATACCTTAATAAACCTAGGGGTAGATACCAATATTAGGGCTACTCTTCTAATGATCAGTTGGTAGGCATAGAAAAGGCTCGAAAAAAGTGGCACTATATGGCACTCAGTTGGCACTATGTGGCACTCAGTTGGCACTCACCTGGCGCTATCTGACACTATCTAGCACTCATCTGACACTCATCTGACACTCATCTGACACTCATTGGGAACCATCAAAAGTGGTATTGAACCATCATAAATCCTTGAGCCATCAAATCTGAGCCATCATTAAAATATCGGACCAATAATCGATGACAAGGGCGGGTTTGTGTGTGTGTGTGGTGTTTGTTTGTTTGTGTGTATAGGGTGGGTGTATACGTCTAGGTATGTGTGTATGCGTCTATGTGTGTGGGTGTATGTGTCTAAGGCTGGGTTGGTGAGTGCGTGTGTGTTTGTTTGTATGTGTGTATAGGGTGGGTGTATGTGTCTAGGTATGTGTGTATGCGTCTATGTGTGTGGGTGTATGTGTCTAGGACTGGGTTGGTGGGGTGTGGGTGTGTGCTTGTTTGTATGTGTGTATAGGGTGGTTGTATGTGTCTAGGTATGTATGTGTAAATGTCTATGTGTGTGTGTATGTGTGTGTGTGAGTGTGAATGGAAATAAAATGAACTGAAGTTAGGACAGGTACTTACGACAAGTACCTTCGTGAGTTCGAGTTAATCCCACTTAATCCTTCACTTAACTTTATGGAATGCAAAATAATCGATACAAATATCGTATCGATACCAAAATAATCAAGGAAAAGCAGCGAGAGGGGGACCAAAAACTAAAGGGGGACACGTACGACAGTTGCTGCGCAACCGTCTGGCGCACCCCTTCTTCGAAGGGGTGCCAAAATTAGCCTCAGGAAACAGTATGCCAAATAATCGATACAGTATCGATACCCAAAATAACGATATTTTTACCGATATTTTACACGTCCGATATGGCCTTATTACTACTTTCATCGTCAATAAATATATAAGATTCAATAAAAAAATAAAAAGAAACATTTTTTGTGTTACATAGTGTAATCAAATGATTTTATGTGTTTGATTGTGTTAAAATTTCAACTTAATTGCGAATTGCTTATAAACAGATGCTGATAATTAATAGATGAGACTCGAGCGTTTTGTTTGGTATATGCTTGACAAAAATATTACTCAAAACATTAATCTTTTTATTGTTTAAAGCTTTAGAAAATGTAAAATGAAAAATTATACAATACCTTTCCAGAGGGACTCAGCTTTTGAAACAACTCATAATATATATATATATATATATATATATATAATATTATATATAAATTATATATATAATAGATATTATATATATGATTATATGATATATATATAATATAATATATATATATAATATTTATATATAATATATATATATATATATAATATATATATATATATACTATATTATATTTATATATATTAAATATATATATATAATATAATAATATATAGATATATATATATATATATATATAATATATATATATATATATGATATATATATATTATATATATAATATATATATATATATATATATATATATATATATATATAATATATATATATATATTACATATATAGAAAAACTGAGTGATGACGCGGAGAGTAATTTTGGCCGGAGGCCGGAGAGCCGGAGGCCGGAGAGCCGGAGGCCGGAGACGGCCGGAGGCCGGAGAGCCGGGCCGGAGAATGAAATTTCCATTTATATATATGTATATTTATAATATATATATATAATATATATATATATATATATTATAAATATATAGTATATATATACTACCTATATATATATAATATATATATATATATATATTATCATTATTATATATATATTATATATAGATATAGAAGGTATTGACTCTAAACAATGCAATAGCATGCACCTTCATTTCGTTCGGACCTTAAGTAAGTAACTACTTAGAGAAAGTTACACTCACTTGAAGGCGGGCTAAACCGTGAGGTGTGAACACTTGTTGGCCTCTTGGGAATACATTACTATCAGAGAACCCAGAAGAAAAG
>JABUQX010119891.1:0-10000 GCA_015478945.1 Trachelipus rathkii | reverse complement strand
GAAACATATTTGTAGATCTTAAAAGTTGCCGTGTAAACGCCCCTATCTGACAATTTTTTAAAAAAGTTTTTAGGATAGAGGAGACAGTGGCTACTAAAGTTAAGAGGTAAAACAATAATTTTCACCTAAATAATGCTCTCTACGGAGGCACTCTTCATTTTTATGTAACACCTTTACTTTAGGCGTTTTTACCATCTGAAAAAAAGAAAACGGATTAGTATTTTATTTTATTTTTATTTATTTATTTTTTTATTTTATTTTTTGTTTTAAGTGCTTGCTTCTCTTTTTAAATCTACTAAGTTATAATATTCGCGAACGTTTCCTTAAATTTTCTAAATGAGGTTTCCCATTTTTTTCGATAAGTACGTTCTGTTTATTAACTTTTATAACTTTAAAAGGGCCGACATAGCGGGGCGCTAATTTGCCGGTATTAAACTGTGTCTGCCGCACCACGACAAATTTTGCCTCATGTAACCCTTTAGGCACAAAGACGTGTCGATTCTTATAATTGGTGTGTGGAGCCAGCGGCTGCGCCAAAAGGGCGGCTAGCTTTTTAACATATGCATTATATTCTATTGGGGCCGTTTCCGAAGCAGGATCAACTAATCCACTAGGTATTGCTATATTTTGGCCAAACATCAAGTTTGCGGGGCTGAGACCGTTCTTTGTTATCGGCGCGAGTCTCAGAGTGAACAACACCATAGGTAAGAGGCTCGGCCAGTCGGAGGGGCTTAAATCATGTTCCTGCAACATACATCTCAGACAAGCCAGCAAATTCCTATGACTTACCTCCAGGAGGCCATTACATCTAGGATTAGAGCTACACGTAGTCCGGTGCTCCATTCCCACGGCCCTACAAACTTCCTCGAACATGCGACTAGTGAAATTCGCACCTAAATCCGAAATAATTACCTGAGGAATTCCACAGAACGGAAATAGCTCGTGAATGAATGCATTCAATATTTCTCCCAAATTTATTTCTTTAAGAGGCACAGCGAACAAGTACTTACTGTAGCGGTCAATTAAGGTAAGTAGGTATTTGTATCCTCTTGCATTAGGTAACTTAAGTATGTCAACATGAACGGCTTCAAACTTCTTCGTTACTTCTTTAAAAACACCGTAATCAGGACTTATGCCTGGTACTGTTTTATTTTTTTGACATGCTGAGCACGTGCGGATAAACTGTTTTATTTTTTTATGCATGTGCTGAAACACAAATTCATTTTTTATGCTCAGGAGGGTTTTATTCACACCCAAGTGTCCTTTATTGTGGTATTCGCTAATTACCTTCTGCACACTATTTTCAGGCACAAAAACGCGCGCATAGTTTAAAGATACATCGACAATTAATTCTATCTCCTTTCCGTCATAAAAGAATTTCTGTTTTATTAACTTCAAAGTAGTTTTCTCTTTCTTCGCCATCAGATCGCTCAGGTACTTATCAGAATGTTGGTGTAGTCTAATTTCTTCAAAGTCCAAATCGGCGTTTGAAATGCCGAGGACTAATATCTTGCATTTTATCAAACGTTGTTACTAAATTTATTTTTGCAATTCCAATATGGCCGCTTCAGTGCGACTGCTATTTTCATTTTGACAAGACAGATCTATCGGTGCACATTCATTCATTACCAAGTTAATAGCACCTACGTCAGTCGCTATAGTATTCTCAGCCGATTGCTCATTGGCCGTCGTGAATCGGTGGGCGGAGTCACAGACTACACTATTTGAACCTGCATCTTCTCCTACCTCATCTTGGTTAATATTATTAGCAAGTAAATATTTTAATAACGCATTTTGATTTTCGGTAATTAACTCCATCGTGATATTAAAAGTACTCAAAATAGCGAGTTCCCTCAATTCCCTAGCATTATAATTTTGTACATCATTAGCATGATTTATTTTATATACAAACGCCCGTGAACACGTACAGATACGCACATGCTTTCCCGCTAAAATTGCCCCATATTTCTTGAATAATTTCGTTAACCCCAATAAAAGCTTATTTACTGGCAAATATCGTTTTTCTGTTGTATTAAAAGACCCACTATAAAAAGCAAAAGGAGTCCCATTCTCATCGTCAGACATAATTACCGTATTAAAAGCTTTATTATTTGCATAAATGTACACTTTGAGAGGCGCATCGACTGCTGGGAACCTGAGTCGTGAGGCGTGACGAATCGCTTGCTTTATATCTACAAAAGACTTCTCAGCCTCAGGCGACCACGTGATTTTTTTATTAGAGCTATTTTTTCCCTTTAAATAACTATACAAAGGCAGAGTTAGATTTGTAAAACACGGTATATTTTGGCGATAAAATGAAATTCTGCCAACAAACGAACGCACTTCTTATGTGTTAACGCGTCGAGGAACATTAATATTTCCTTAACTTTTTTCAGAATAATGGTGCAAGCCCTTCTTCCGTCAAGTCAAAACCCAAATAACTTAACCTTTTTACCCCAAATTCGCATTTTTTTTTTTTTATTTAAATAAATTTTTAATAGATTTTAGTACTCATTAAATACTTGTTTAAGTACCACCACGTGCGTCTGATGAAATTTGTCCCTATCAAAATATCGTCTAAATACACGTGTACACCGGGAATGCCTTGAAGTAATATAGTTAAAAATCTCATGAAACATGAACTCGAATTTTTAAATCCCATCGGTAATTGTCTAAAAGAAAAATTGCCGATCATTGTACTAATAGTAAAATAATGCTGATCGGCTTCTGCCAAAGGCAGCAGATAGTACGCGTTCGTGACGTCAAGTTTACTTAATACCTTTGTCCCATGAAGCCCACTAAATATATCATTTATATTCGGCATAGCAAATACATCATTTTTCGCCACGGAATTAAGTTTTCTAAAATCACACACGATTCGTACCCCTCCCCCACTTTTTTCCAACACGCTGATGGGAAAACTCCATTGCGATGGTGCCCTCTTTAAAACTTTCGCTTTTACTAAATTTAATAGCTCCCTCTTTGTTTGTTCGAATAATTTGTGAGGAATACGACGAGGTTTAAGTTTTATTGGAACTCCGCTTATATTAGTTTTATAAGGAAAAAGTGAAGCTAATTCCTTCAAGATAGCAGTTGGAATGCTCGTCTCCTCTCCCCCACGTAAAGCACAAGTATCCCCCCCCCATTTCTATTCTTAAGTTTCGACTCAGCGTTCCCCCCTCCCCCAAATTCTCTGAACAAATCATCCCAAGCTTTAAGCTGCTCTTCCCGAACCTTAAAATTTTCCGGTAAATATGCATTTATAAATAAATGTTTAAATTCAACTACCAGATTATTAACTATAGGTATATCACTAAAAAGTTCATTATGAGCTACAGAAGAAGAAAATTGAGAGAGAGTATGAATAAAAGCCTTATCTCTACAAATTGTTTTATCACACAAATTTATACATTCCTTGCTCTGAGTATCAGTTAACATATCTGTTTCAAAATTAATATTAAACGAAATTTTTTTTAAAAACGGCATACCTAATATGCAAATTGGCAATTTAGTTGTTAAAAATTCTACATCATAAGTTCTCTTTAAACCAAAATCAATTGTAACAATTTCCGCGTGAGTATACGTCAATTACGGTATCATTAGCTGCTTTAATTTGACCAATAATCGCTATATTATTTTCTCCTTCCATAGGGAGTAAATTGATCTCACTACCACAATCTAAAATGAAGACTCTTTTTGATATTTTATCCATAATAGTATAAAGTTTACAATCTCTTACATTATTTAATACAGACATATTATTTATGACCGGACTTTCTCCTGTGGGAGCATCCGTCGTTAACATATCTTGGGCGTCGGTAGAGGCCAACGTGGGTATCGTATGGGTTACATCGATACTCTCATCAATATTCGGGATACTCAGAGCTTCATTGGAAGGAGGATGAACTCCTTGTACATGCCAGTGAGCACTTCGCTCGATACTCTTAAAATGTTAACACATACAGTATTATTATTATTATTATTATTATTATTATTATTATTATTATTATTATTATTATTATTAATTATTATTATTATATATTATATGATTATTATATTATTATTATTATTAATATTATTATTATTATATATTATTATTATTATTATTATTATTATTATTATTTTATTATTATCTATTATTATTATTATTATATTATTATTAATTATTATTTATTATTATTATTATTACTTATTATTTTATATTATTCATTATTTCCTCATTAGAATACCAAACATACCTATTATTATTCATATTATTATAATTATTAAACCTACTAGTATACGCATGCAAATTATTTACTTCAGCAAAATTCCCATAATTAAAAATACGATAATTTTCATCTAAAATATTCACCTCCCCCCCTAACTCCTGTTCGAGGGGGGATCTGATGCGTTTCCCTGCCTTCTTTGGGGATGTGACTCATGGACTTGCTGACTTTCTCCATTTGGCGGGAATACCAAAGAATACATAGGACAAAATTCCGAATGACATGTGTAACTTCTATGGAGAAATCTGGAGTGTGGTTTACATAACTCGCCGAGTAACTCAGCATTTACAGTGTTGCCTTGTTTACGTTCTCTAGGAGCATTTCTTCTATTTTGAAATGATGGTTGTTCTTCTGTACGAGTCGGTTTGGCAGCGGCCTCACTCAGCTGTCCTGCAACCTTGGTGAGAGACTTGAGAAGCCCTTTCATCTCCCGAAAGAACTCTTTGTTGACTTTAGCCTCTTCTGAAATTGGGGAATTGTTGTTGTTGTTGTTTGTATTTCGACTCTCCTCATGTGATCCTCTCTCGTGTGTTGGGAACGGTTCTCCTTGAAGATGATTCACGGCCCCCCAATATTCCCTCCCCCTTCTCTCGTGGGGGGTTTCGTAGTCATTCCTATAAAAGTTCTTATATAAGTTATCTGCTACTTTTGTAATTTTTTCAAGACTGCTATCGTCTGCCAGAGTCATTAAACTTTCTTGTATGCGAGATGGAAGCTCATTAATAAACAACTCATGAACAAACGGAGCACTGTTTTCAGCAAGCAGATCGAATCCTATTCTTCCCATAACATCACGAACTCTTGCTAAGTAAACTGAAGGAAGTTCTTCTTTTTTTCTTCCTTTTTTGAAAATTTCCCTAATTTGACTCCTCAGGTTGGGAGCGTAAGCTTCCTCGATCGAGGCAATTAACTTTTGAAAGCAATCTCCCCCAATGGAAATTTGATGGTTGCTACAATATCGATGGGAAGGACGGGGATCTAATATCTCACTCGTTCTTTTGATCATTCCAACTCCATTAAGTTGAAAACCGGTAAGTCGTTGTGTAACCAAGTCATCATATTATGCAAATCTAACTTTGGAATGGCACCAAAAGGCAGACTGGTCTTTGGAGTCCCCCCAACGAGGGGAGACTTTGGTAGGTAACAGATCTTGCTCGTTACGGGTATGAGTGTCCCTGACTTCCTTTCCCGCATCGGAGTTGCGAATTATCAATTTTCTTCTCTCTCGATTGGAGATTTGGGGGGATGACGTGGGAACTTTGCAGTGGCTTTTACTGTGAAGTACTTGCGCTTTCCGCCTGACTTCTCCCGGCGTTCTTCTAAACGGGGAGATCTTTTTTCATGGCTAGGCATCTTAAAAGTCCCCTTCAGTCCCGTTCTTTATTTTTTTAATTTATTTTTTTTTGCCGGTGATATTTTTTGAAAATGGAGCTCTTTTTTTACAAGACTAGCGACTTTTAAAATAACGGGATTCTTCACGCTAATCGTTATGTAATAAAGTTTATGAGAGCTCTTGTACCAACGCACTAAGACTTATTTAATTGTTTTTTTTTCAGTATATGAGTCACTTCACTTAGCACTATATTTGTTTATTGGCACTTTTCACTTTGACAATCACCACTTTTTTATTTCTCTTGTTATGTGCCCCCCTAGATCAGAAAGGTTTTTTATTTTCACCCTGTACTGGGAATTTATCGCTACTCCCCATACGCCTATCGTACCACAAAGTACCTGCAACACTCTTATAATGATTAATTGCCTATCTTAAATAGATACTCCTCCCAGCTCATACTTCGGATATAGTCCACATACCACTCTAAACATCTCTCGATAAACTCCTTTCCCTTTCATTATATTCATTAATTATTTTCCTAATTGACCTAATTCTACTCAACCGTAAAATTAATACAATCTCTAACTAAATGATCTAACCAACAAAAATCGATAATATCGCAATTGTTTCCTCTTTCTTAACACTACTTTAATATCTGAACCTTCCACATGACAATCTCTTGAAACAAGGTTCTGGATTACTAGTGTAGATCTACCTTGAAATTAAGACTTAAATTTTCATAAACCTACTAGAGTTAGATTTTTGCTTAACGGAATCTCGTTTCTACGATCATTTCATAACGTCCTTTGAAATTCTATGGGCATTAATATCTGAAGAGTACAGAATCACATCAAGGGTAGAAACCACACGGATACCAAAGTCCAGAGACATTAATACCGAAAAGCCACGACCATCACTGCACCAATCTATGTACTCTAGGTTTGTATATCTTAAATACTGGAAATATCCTATTATGATCTAGCGATAAGTGTCCACATTCGAGTAAACTTTGGGTAAGTATAATTATATATATCTAAATTGACAAAAATACGAATCTATAATATCTCAAGTTCTTGGTATACTACTGCCATTAAATCAACAGATAATTATATGCTATATTTAAACGTAACAAAGTAATTCACAATTATAAATTAAAAGGTTTTTATACTTAAAGTATCGATCTGTAAACTATGAATTATATTTAATCCTTACATCTATAAACGGACAAAATCTTTAGCCAACACCCTTTAATATTAATTAAACTTATTTTGAAATAAACTTATTAATATAATAATAATAATGGTAACATTAAAACATATAGTTCGCACACTTTTTAAAACACAGTATAAATATCAAAGTATACTAACATTTTATAGCATAACAAAAAAACGTAATTAAACCTACTCCATTAACACTTATTTATTTCAAAATGCATTATCTTTAACATATCAATATGAATTTTAATTTTATTTCATATTACATATGATAACATTTAAATATCATTAAAAGACTTATCAATCCTATCAACCTATAAATCATATATTGTAATTGGAACAACTATTAGAATAATAATAATTGAGACAACACACTTAAACACACATCAATAACATCTACACATTCACACCACACACACACACACACACACACACACACATCAACTAACATCTATAACACACTACACATACATCACACACACCATAACTTAACTACTTACGGTGAATTAATATTCTAGCTTAAGCATTTATCAAAGTTCCATTGTTAAGAATAATTTAAAATATTAAAATAAAAAATTTAAAATAAAAATTGAAAATAAATTAATAAAAAAAAAAAATAAATTAAAAAGTTAAACACATGCTATAAATTGCAGAATACTTAAAACATTACAGAAAAAGTAAAATATCTAAAAAATTATATAATATTATTTTTCAGCAAATAAAAAAAATAAAAATTAATAAAAAACATTAAACAAAGTTACAAATTCAAAACAGACTAACAAGCAAGAAAATATTAATAAATAAACATATATAATCAAATTAAGAAACAAAACAAACCATTTATAAATAAATGTATAAAAATTAAAATTATAAAAATAAATAAAGTGTAAGAAGATAATTAAAATAATAAATACTTAACAATAAAGAAAATTAGTGAAGAAAAACCGAATAATTTATAAATATATATGAAGAAAATGACTAAAAAAAGGAAAAGTATAAGAAATAAAGAAAAAAATAAAAAAAAAGTTATTTAAATAATAAAAATTATAACAAATAAAAATTAAAATTAAATTAAAAATTTTAAACATAAAATTTTCAAATGTTAAAATAAGTAAATAGTTATTATAAAATAATAATAGTATATATCTATCTTTCGGTATTCATCGATTATAGCGAATTAAATAAAATTATATATAATAATTATATTTTAAATTAGTTTAATACGTTATATAAAAGAAAAAATGATATGAAATTTGAGATAGTAATGTCAGTCTTCTTAATTCAATAATTTTAGAATCAAAGGAATTTGGAGTATAAAGTATAGTCTATTGTTCCTGGTTATTGTGAATTGAAGAATTTTGTTACATGGAAAGGATGGTGTAGATAAACATGAATATCATAGTATATAATTAAAATACTAAGTAATGATATTATATTTATATTAAAACAATGATTATAATAATATAATATCATTAATGATGAGACAGTTTATCAAAACCAAACTTCCGATTGTCCACCTTACAAAAGGATATTTATTTAATTCAAGACATCAAAACACACATTCAAACACATACACATCAAGCATCAACTAAACACACACACACTAACTTAACCCTGCAAGAATATATAAATGCTACCTTTAATAAAGTTTTTCACTAAATTAATAAAAGTTAAGCTAACATACATCACTTACTTTTTTGAATCTAAAAATATTAATAATGTTTACATAACGACATTAAAACCTAACATACCTTAATAGCACACGAAATAAAAACTGCTAAACGATTAACAAATATTGTTCACACACACTTAACAACAGTATAATAAGATAAACTAAACATTTTTAGCATTTACATAACTAATAGTCTTATAACCTTACTACACTTAATTTTTCATTTGCATATCTTTAATAACTAAATTCAATGTTAACTTAATTTACAATATAATATAACATATATATTTAAGAATAACATTTATTCATAAAAGATATAATATTTATTACATAAAATATATCCTAATAACTACTAACTATTGTTTAAATATAAAATGAAACTATAAGATATAAATTTTAGACTAACACAACATCGAACATCAAACAATCAACTACACACACATCCACACCATTCCACATACACTACAATTCAACCCTCCACACTTATAATATCATCAAACTAACACACACACATTCAACTAACCACACAAAATAAGATTAATATAATCCAGCTTGTTCCATTCACATCACAAAAGTTTCCATATGTATTAAGTAAAAATTAATAAAATTTTAATAAAAAATTAATATCCAAATATTAATGAATTATTAAAAATAAGATTAATAACATTAAAAAAAAAAAATTAATAATACATAAGATTCTGAATGCTGTGATTTCACCTATGATTCTTTTGTCATTTAGAAAATTAAAAAAAAATGTTTTTAAAATAAATAAATTAAAAAATTAAAAAATTATTATAAAATATAAAATAAAAAAAATTATTAAAAAAAAAATATAAATACAAAATATATATTAACAATACGTAAAAATTATAATGAACTTAAAAAATTAAAAAAATATTAACAAAAAATTTACAATACTTGATATAAAATTCAATGCAGTTTCACAATTTTGTAATACATAAATAATAAACTATACCAAAAAAGAAAATTTAAAATAATTATAGTACAAAATTTAAGAGAAAATTTATAAAACATGAAAAACCCTAAAATAAAAAAATAATTAATAAAACATATAGAGTTATAAATGCATTAAATAAATAAAACAATTATTTATTTAAATAATATAATTTAAATAAAAAAATAAAAAATAAAATGAGTAAAAATAACAACAGCAAATTAAAAAAAAATAAAAAAATAAACATAAAATAGAAAAAAATAAAAAAATAAGATTTAAAATAAAATAAAATTAAATGTTCATAGGTATTTCAAATAATGTAAAATTTGAAACAACAATTATATGTAAAAAAATAGTAATTAATTAAATTAAAGTATGTTTTTAATTTAGGGGGAACATAAATTATATTAATTTAACGTAATTTATATATAAAAGAAAATGGTTAATTGAAAATTAAGATAAAAGTCACGTCTATTATCAACATTTAGAAAGCAGGGTTCTCTTACGCAACTTTTTTAGGATAAACAATCCTATTCACGATAGGTACCTGTTAGAAAC
>JABUQX010119890.1:10000-14580 GCA_015478945.1 Trachelipus rathkii | reverse complement strand
GGTATCGGTACATCCCTAAAATATATATATATAATATATATATATATAATATATATATATATATATAATAATATTATATATATAGATATATAATATATATATATATAATATATAATATATATATATAATATATACTATATTTATATATATATATATATATTATATAATATATATATATAATATATATATATATATATATATATATATATATATGATAATATATATATTAGATAGTATATATATATAATATAATATATATATAAAATAATATATATATATAGATATATATATATAATATATATATAATATAAAATATATATATAAATATAATATATAATATATAATATATAATATATATAAATATATATATATATATATATATATATATATATATATATATATATATTATATATATATATATTTATATACACACAAATATATATATATATATATAGAGGGTGTATCCGGCATACCAAAGTGAGGAAAGTTACCTCCCATTTAAAGTCGCACTTTCTCTTTTGCGTTCATTTTCTTTACACACTCATTCTCCAGGCAACATCTTACTGACACCATCGTATCCACATATATACACATAGCTGAACGTAAACACCCCTCTTCTACGAAACATCCTTACAGGACATCAGTTACTACTTATACCCTATGTGTGGGGAGAAAGGATGCCCACTTTTTATGTCCTCTGCGTGTCATAGAAGGGACTAAGGATGGTGGTAGTTGGGTTGGCTTGCCCATTACAACTTATCTTCTTGCCAGGATGCAAAGCAAGCCTCGGAGGAAGGTCGTTGAATCGCCCTGCGTAAACGGCCTTCTAATGTCGGCGAAATTTATGATGAATCGTTGGGTACACAGAATCCAGAGGAATAAATGTTGGGAGAAGAGGAGAGAGGTGCATGGATGTATTTAGAAAGAGCAAATGTTGATTCTGCTCGCTTGTGACGAAAACAATGGATTGAAAGCGAACAGCTTGAAAATAGAGTGTGGGGTGTGAAATGTGCTGTGTGCTGGTGTGAAGGAATGAGGAGGGTGAGAGAAGGGTTGCAATTTTGACTGACGTGACTTGGGCGTACAGAGCTATGGAGACTTTGTGTGTGTGAGACTAGAATTCTATGGTTTTAAATTAAAGTTTGAAAAGTCAAGGTATTTGTGTTGTGACATAGGTCCATCCTGAGAAATGTTGAAAGAGAGTACGGATAAATTCTGGAAACCAAAGATTAATGCTTAATGTTGTTTTGGCATCGGATTAAGTGAGTTTAGGAGACTCAGAGTCTGATGGTTAAACGGTACCAAGATGGTATTAAAGACATACCGATTATCAACAAAGAGAGGATGGCCTAAGAAATATAATACAAATTATGGTGTTGAGTGCGGAGAAAATCCAAGAGAATGGTAGGCAAAAAAAGCTAGATTGATTAATCTGTTAGGAGGAGAGTATGTGTTGTAAGTAATACTTTCTTTAAACACACAGCGTAAACACCCCTTAATAAGTGCCATAAGCCCCGGTAATACTAGAAGTTGGTTAATAGGTAGATGAAAATAACCACTCGAAGTGAATAAGTATGCATGATTTGTGTAATGGTAGTAAGCATATGAAGAACCCTTAGTGTATGAAGTATTGCTGATTGTCGATGTGAAAATCAGTGAAGGGATTAGTTAAATAGGATTACGGATCATACGTTGTACTAAATGTAAAAATTAAGTTGAGAATGGGCGCTGGATGAAGAGGCAGGAAGGAATTACGCGAAAGGAAAGTAGCGACGGATGTAGAACTTTATGGTATGAGAACTTAGCACGTGACTAAATGCTCTAACATTTACAAAATGTTTAAAGGTGTTAATAAGAGGATAAGTATTAAGAGCGCTTCGCAAAACTAATATCAGTTGGTGTAAAATAAAAATTTACAAATAGAGAACAAGGTGGAAACTTGAACAAAATCGGGAAAGCAATTGATCAGGACAAGACAATCTGTTATGCAGTGCAAGAGGAGTATGTTATATGTGACTAAAAAAGAATACGGATAGTATGATATAAAGTTAAACATGATGGGGGTGCAGAAATGAGAAGCCTATGCGAAGCGTTTAAAAGGTTAAAATAAGAAAATGCGTTGGCGTTGAATGTATACTAAACGTAAGCCAACGAAAGATAAGTTATCAAAAGAAAGATTGTTTGGATTTTATATGAGCCGAAGAAATAAAGAAAATAATACTGTAAAAGGCGTTTAACAACGTTAAGAAGAAAAGGAGAAGCCAATGGCTAAATATGCCACATTGTTTGGAAGGGAGGCATTGAAAATGGGGACAATTACAATGAGGAATAGGAAGGCTCTTCTGGAAGAAGTCGATGTGTGGCTGTTCCGAACTAATGCAAATGCAAGTGGCTCCAACTAACCACAACCTCCCCATTAGTAGAATCCCAAAAATTACCCACGCCCTAGTTATCACACTCTAAACATATATTTTGTAGGGTAATCAAAATTTTAAAATAACTTATATAGTATTTATATGCACTTGCTAAAATCAATAATCAGTCCCTGTTTTTTAACCCCACAAAATACTATGCTAATCACACCTGTTTCTTTAGGCATCTAATGATATATAAACAGTAGGTTAGGTCAATTCTCAAGCTAACATATGTAACCAGTATTAAAATCTTGTATGGCCCAATGTTCATTTGGCACTACCAACAAACGAATACAACTAATACCTACCTTTTGCGCGTCCAAAGGAAATACCACCCAAGACCATACTCTGTGAAAGACCCTTAAAGATCTTTCTATCATTATTTAGTGTGTGTTCTATGATGATTGACTAAGCTTCTTGTCATCTCATCAGATCATGTGTTGTAGCTTCGATTGTGACTTTCTGTAATGACCGACTATATGCGGCTGTATTTATTATTTAATCAAGTTCTTCATGACTCCTAGAACCAAACATCCTTTCGAGTCAGCAGAACCGTCCCCAAGACTCTTATCAACACCCTTTCGGAGGGATAGTTATAATCCCCTAGGGTAAGCCATACTTCAGTGTTTATTCCATTTTAATGTTTGCCGCTATGGAGCAAATTTAATTATATGTCATATGCCTATTGCTTATCTTCCAACAGGTGCTAATTTCGGGATCTCATCTCTGCTAGTTGCGGGCTCCTTTGCTAATTGCGGGACGCTTTCCCTTGCTAATTGCGGGACGTTAATTTATTGCCTATTTTCTAACAGGTGCTATCATCGGGCTGCCATATCATTGCTATCAGCTGGCTTTTTCTAGGTCTTGCTATCAACGGGTTGTCTATTCCGGGACCATACCCATTCAGAACTGTTTTTCTTCAAGCTTGTTGCTTTTCCTCTAACAAGTTACTTTGCTTTCGCAGTTACATTTAATAACATATCAGAAGAACGGAACTCGAACATTCATCAGTTTGTTATCTAATCTAATTAGAGGCAAACCTACAGTTGACGTTAAGTGCTGGTTTATTTATTTGCATCCTTTATTATTCACACACACTTAACCTCTTGTTCCAATAGGTAGTATTAATACCTACCTTGAAATTGGAAATTGGAATTCGAACTACATCTTATAGTCAACACGATTTTTGGCTTGTGTCTATTTATCAACATTTTAGCTTCATCCTCCCTTAAATTTAATTTAATAAACCGTTAATCGGAAACGTTTTTGTTTTCCCCTGATTGACGAATTTAATTCAGCTCTGACTTTACCTTTTCAAGGAGGGGTCTTCAAGGAGGATCGACATCACGGGAAGTTCACCGAGTGTTGCAGGGGAAACGATTTAGATAGTTCAGGTAATAATAATGCGGTAGTCGTTAGGAGAAAGAATGCTAACCGTGAGCTAAAGTGGTGGGGTAGATTAACTGATTAAGATTAATAAACTAACCGACTAACCTCTAACACTTTTATAGTAATAGATAGATAGTAGATTTACTAACAGACTAATTTTTCCTATCAGAATTAATCCATTAATCAATTTAACCTTGTCCCTTCTAGCTTCTGATTACTGTCGCTGTCTTAGTTACTGATTGCACTTTCTAAATTTATTGGGTGGTTTGGGACTCAGGCTCAGTACTAATCCGGGATTTCTTTTAGTTTTATGCTGCGCCAAAGTTCCTTAGTTGGGTTCATCCGAGTGCACCCTCACTCTCCCCTACACCGACTCCAACTCCGACTCCGACCTCTTGAAAATTACCGACTCCGACTCCACCCTCTTCAAAATTACCGACTCCGACTCCATCCTTTTCAAAATTGCCGACTCCGACTCCACTCTCTTCAAAACTACCGACTCCCGGACTCCGACTCCCCGACCACTCCACAACCCTGGTTAGAGGATTTGGCAAGGTAATTGTGTAAAGGGAAGGGTTTTGAAAGAAAATGTAGATAAGAGTAAGGAGTTATTACTTGTGTGTGATGGACACCTCTCAGTGTGGTTGTTAGATGGTGAGCAGCAGGAACACTTGTCTGAGTTTAAATATTTAGGGATATATGATTGACATGAAGGGAACGGATTGATAAAAAGTGTAGTGAAAGTTATGAATGGCAGGAAGGTGGCTGGTGCAATTG
>JABUQX010119890.1:0-5000 GCA_015478945.1 Trachelipus rathkii | reverse complement strand
GCATTCCTCTTCCCCTCCTTTCTCCTCTCAGGTGTCTATGCATTGCCTGTTGATTACATTTTTGAACGGTGTGCATGAGCTTTCTGAAATCCATGAACGTTAAGGAAGGCTGGTGGCCCCGGATGCATTCCTCCCGAGTTTTGAAGGAGTCGTGCTTTCGTACTGACCCCGCCCCTCGTTAACTATATTCTCTATGCCTCAATAATAGCACTTTCCCTCAGTGTTGGAAGGCGGCATATGTCCCAAACCTATTTCCGAAAAAGGAAGCCGCTCTGATCCTTCTAATATCGCCTCAATAGCTCTAACTTGTATTCTATTCTAAGATCTTTTGGAAACCCTTCTCAACTTCTCACTTCTTAGACCTCTGGATCTCATTCCCTTCTTCCGGATCGCCAGTACGGGCTTTCGGCGCTCGAGGTCTACTGGCGATATACTTTCCATTTTAACGTATTTATGGTTTTTCCGCCCTTAGGAACTACGGGAGACTTTGGCGTGGTGGCCGCTTTGACATATTCCAAAGCATTGACGGGCTATGGCACGCGTCAACTGCTCTCCAAAACTCCAACCTCCTTTGGGTTTTCCTCTCCTCTTTGCTTACTTATGTCTAGCTTTCTTTCAAATTGCTCAATATCGGCTGTTTGTTGATGGGGCGACTTCTTCTTTGTCAATAGTGGTGTTCCTCAGGGTTCTGTTTGTTCTCCTACTTTATTCCTGCTTTTTCATTAATGATCTTCTCCCTGCACATCTAACTCTATCCCCTTCATATTTGCCGATGACTCGACCCCTTCATTCTTCAAACTAATTTCAATTCTGCTCCCTTCTTTTACTTCTAGAATTGCCTCTCGTCTTAACCTTTTCGATTCTATTTTCGCTGATCTGGACAGAATTCGGGTGGGTGTCTCAACTTGTGAAATTTAATTCTTTAAAAAACCCAACTTCTACAAATCTCCCTTTTCTAAGAACCTTCTAACTTTCCTATCTCTTTTCGACGGTTCTCTCGTTCTCCTGTTGACAATATAAACATCCGTGGCCTTAACATAAACAAAAAATGTCTCTGGCAAACCCGCATCACAACGGTGCTAGGCTGCCAACAAAGAAACTGGGAGTTCTGTTAGACTGCGATACTTTTTTCCTCTTCTCAGTTGCTTCAGCTATATCCAAGGGTCTCATCCGCCCTTGTATGGAGTTCTGCTCTCAATCTGTGGGCTCTGGTTTCACCCGGCTTTTGGATAGGTAGAGTCAAAGGCCAAAAGGCTTTAATTAAACTGTCCTGTACTTTCTAGTTCACTGGACCCTCTATCTTTGCGGCGCAATTTTGGGTACTTAGTCTCTTTTCTATAGGTACCGCAGCGGGAAGTGCTCGAGGGAACTTAACACTAGCGTACCACCACCTTTACGACGCCCACGAAGCACAAAGGTGGTGGCTGTGTTCTATCGCACATGAGTCTTTGTACGTTGATATTAGTAACTTCCAGACTTGTTCCGCTTTGCGGTGCTTCCTTCTTTCCTGCCAACCTCTGTTCTGTGGAATTCTCTTCCATCTTCTGTGTTTTCTACTCAATTTAATTCTCCCTCACTTTAAATCCTGCAGTCTGTGCTCATCTGCGTTTTGCATTAGATGAATATTGAAGACGTTCAAACCCCCCTTGAATAGGGCTCTGCCCCGTGAGTGGTGGTAAAAAGTTTAAAAAAAAAAAAAAAAAAAAAAAAAAAAAAAAAAAAAATTAGATTTTTCTCAAATAAAAAGCTAACTAACCGATCGTTTGATCATTCATTTATTTAAGACAATTCAAATTACTTGGTGTGCAATTTAAAAGAGTTGAAATGTAATAAATGGAATGAAAACTCCTGCCACAATGTTGGCAATTATAATTATTTGACAATTTTCGTTGCCAAAACCAAGACGACTCAGATATTTTTTTGAAATTCAACTTATTTTAAGTCATAATTAATAAGAGTTAAGAAATGCAACTACGCACCCATCCATTTTAAGATATTCATTAGGACTTCATCTTTGATACTTTTCAAGAAATGCACAACATCTGACGGTGACTGTGTTGAAGAGAAGAACCTTTATGGTCTTGCTTCTTCCCACAACTTTAATAGGAATGAAGAACAATCCATTTCTTACCAGAGCAGTTTAAACCAACACATATTCTCATAGGCTATATATATCATATATATATATATATATATATTTTATATATATATATATATATATATATATATATATATAATATATATATATATATATATATATATATATATATATATATATATATATATATTTCCTCTTTTCCCAAAAGGGACTGTGCGGTAAGGTGCTTGACTAAGCATAGGAAAGAAAAGTAAGTAATAGAAGAATTGACACAAGTCGAAAAGAAAGCCCAGCCTTACCGCCCCCTCAATACCTATTAGTGAGAACTCGCTCGCAGTCGAAAATCCACCAAAGACTTCACGGACCACGACGACCCTCACTATGGACATATCGTCAAGTGTAGGGTTGATCCCCTGGCCCAGGTGGGCCACAACCATAACCCCCTCACAAAACCCCTCCATTCACTCCTATTATGCACCTTTATTCTTCGGCCTATGCCAAAACCTCACATTTCTCGCCTTCAGACATTCGTTTACTGACTCAATCCACTTTTCTTCTGTCTCCCAGCCGGTCGATTATGCAACTTCACCATATATATATATATATATAGATATATAATATTATAATTATATATATTAATATATATAATATATATATATATATATATATATATATATATATATATATATATATATATATATATATATATATATAACACCCAAATAACACTTTATTAAATGCCCCCTCCCCAAAACTTTTCCCTAGAGAAGAAACGCTGATCCAGAAAGAGGCCAAATGGACCTTTCGCTCGGTTCAGATCGGGTCACCACCCGAGACTCATGCAATATAAACATAGATTTAAACTAGACAACGTCACCTCCCCACTTGCACCAGATGCTACAATTCTCAAGATACAATAGAGCACCTCCTTCTGAGATGCCCAGCTCTCGACGCCCCCCGTGCCGACTTTTCTATATCCTCTCTCCTCGACCTGTGGAACCGCCCGGTGGCGGCGGCCGGCTTCCTGGAAGCAGTGTGGTCCTCCAATTAAGGTGGACCAGGGGCAGAAGTATAGGTATAGTATATATATTATATATATATATATATATATATATATATATATATATATATATATATATATATATATATATATAATATATATAATATAATTATATTATTATATATATAATATATAATATATATATATATATATATATATATATATATATATATATATTATGCATGGGATTTATCAAAGAATTAGAGAATGGGGGTGGCACGGAAATGGTGTTAGAATGATGCAGAGAAATGGAGGTGAGTGGAGGGTGCCGTACCTATTATATGCGGATGATTTGTTTTGTTGTGTGAATGAAGAGAGTTTGAGAGAATTGGTAGAGAGATTTGCAGGGTGTGTAAAAGGGGTTTGAAAGTAAAACGTAGATAAGAGTAAGGTTTTATGGTTGTTAAGTGAGGGACGTTCCTCGGTGTGACGTTATGTTAGATGATGAGCAGCTGGAACAAATGTGATCTGAGTTTAAATATTTTAGGATATATGTTTGGATGAAAAGGGAACAGGATGATGCAGAGTGTAGTAAGGAAAGTTGTGAATGGCATGAAGGTGGCTGGTGCATTAAAATCGTTGGGTGGACGTAAAGGGACTTAAGTCTTGAGTCGCCAGGGGTCTTACATGAGGGTATGTTGTTACCGTGTTAATGTTATTAGTAGTGAGACTATGGTCTGGAATAAGTATAGATCTAAAGTTCAACGTGTTCAGATGGAATCTTATGGCGCGGTTAGGTGTGAGAGAATTGATAAAAAAGAGGAATGAACGTATTAGAGGAGTTATGTGGTGTGAGAAAGGGGTAAATGAGAGGATAAATGAAAGTATGTGGAGATGGTTTGGTCATATGGAAAGGATGGATGACAGTCGGTTGGTTTAAGGGATGTATAGTGGTGAGTTTACTGGGAATCGACCGACTGGGAGACCGAAGGAAAAAGTGGATTGAGTCAGTGGAACGATGTCTGAAGGGAGAGAGGTTGTGAGTTTTGGCAGAAAGCGAGAATAAAGGTGCAGTAATAGGAGTGATAGGAGGGTTTGTGAGGAGGTGATGGTTGTGGCCACCTGGCCAGGGTGAAACCCTACACTTGACGAGATGCCATAGTGAGGGTCCGTCGCGGTCCCGTGAAGCTCTAGGGTGGATTTTCTGAATGCGGAAGAGTTCTCACTAATAGGTATATAGGGGGCGGTAAGGCTGGCTTTCTTTTCGACTAGTGTCATATTCTTCTACTACTTTTCCTTTCCGATGCAAGTCACGCACCTTACCCCCAGTCTTAAGAAGGAAGAATTAAGATAATAATAATAAAATTAGATATATATAATATATATATATATATATATATATATATATATATATATAAAATATATATATATATATATCATATATACATATATATTATATTATATATATTATATATATATTATATATATATATATATATAATATATAATATATATATATATATACCATACATTTCTGCCCCTGACCCACCTTATTGGAGGGGTCACACCGCCTCCAGAAAGCCGGCCACTGCTCTTGGGCGGTTCCACATCGAGAAGGGAAGTTACAGCAAAGGTGGTACGGGGGGCGTCGAGGGCAGGGCACTCCAGAAGGAAGTGCTCCATTGTGTCCTAGAATATACGACATCTTGTGCAGATGGGGGAAACTACATTGTCAAGTTTGAATCTGAATTTATATTGCATAAGCTTTGGGTGGTGACCTGATCTGCTCCGGGCGAGGTTAATTTGGTCTCTTCTGGACAGTGATTCTTCTGTTGGGGAGATGTTTGGGGATGGGGTGTTTAGTAGACTGTTATTGGGGCGGTTTTGTAGATATGTGTTAGTT
>JABUQX010119889.1:15000-30000 GCA_015478945.1 Trachelipus rathkii | reverse complement strand
TCCAAGTCTACAGCAAAAATGGCCATGGGGGATGATTTTTTTTTTTTTTTATGCTTTTAGTATAATTTTAAATTGTTTTAAATTGCTTTGGTGAGAGAAGTGAAGTCTCCAGTTTGGAAAGATTAAAGGTTTTATTAGGAATTCAGGCCATTTTATTTTTTATAATATATATATATATATATATATATATATATATATATATATATATATATATATATATATATATATATATATATATATATATATATATATATATATATATATATATATATATATATATATATAGATATATATATATATATATATATATATATATATATATATATATATATATATATATATATACTGTCAACCGGGGTAAATCCAAAAACCTGGGGCAAAACCAATAAAAAAAAAAATTAATTTACTTAAAAACTAGTTTTTTTTTAAATGTCAAGACATCTTTTTTATTAGAAACTAAATGTTTTATTAACCTGTAAAATTTTTTTTTAAAAAAAATAATAACTGAGAAATTTTATTTTTTTCACTTCAGAAAAATTTGTAAAAAAACCCATTTTCAAGTTACAAGGATTGTAACTTTTTTTCCTTTAATTTACATGAAAATCTTATATGTATTTTTTTTTAAGGTAATTCCGTAAGGTATATATATATATATATATATATATATATATATATATATATATATATATATATATATATATATATATATATATATATATATATATATATATATATATATATATATATATATATATATATATTATATATATATATATATACTAATGTATATATATATATATATATATATATATATATATATATATATATATATATATATATATATATATATATATATATATATATATATATATATATATATATATATATATATATATATATATATATATATATATATATAGACTTTATTAATATAGCATGCTTTGTTGCAGAGTTACAGCAACATTAATGTACCCGGGGCAATTCCAAAATTTTCTCCAAAATTGGTGCTGTGCAGTGCAGGGCATTAGGGTTAATTCCAAATGTCTCACTGATCTCAAAATAAGGTTCCTCGACTTTAGAAACCTAGACTTTGACACCATGTCAAAATCCATCAATGTAAGGGAAATTCCCAAGTCATGGGCCGACATGACTTGGATTTCACATTAGCATATAAAGGATCGAGCCATAAAAATCTTAACCTTCGCCTCACACCTAAAAACTTAGCATTATATATCCATATAAACCAGATAAACAACTTGCAAGGGGTAGCGGCACCCCTTACGGGGATGCAGCCACACGTAACCCTGTCTACAATGAGGTGACAGCACCCACAATAAGTATGCTAACTTTGAAAGGATTGCGGCCTATCTAACATACCCCAAAGAGCATTTTAAAACTTTAAGGGGGGACTGCAGCCACACATAACCTCGTCTATGACGAGGTGACACCATCACCTACATGTATGCCAAGTTTCAGCCAGATACGATGTATAGAATGCAAGAATGAAAAATTGACCCTACCCTCCCCTTGATGAGTCATCTTATATTACACAAAGATGCCATAAGAGGAATATATTACTATATTAATAACATTAAATATGTCATAGTTCGCTAATTGTAGCTTTATATACATATTTCATGCATTTTTTTTGTATTTTTTGGAATTGCCCCACCCCAAATTTTTGTGACTCAATTTTTTTTTATTTTTACATTTTTAATATTTTCTTTATTTTATAGCATTTAAGAAGGTTCAAATTTGAGAAAAAACATTTAAGTATGGGTGTAACTTGAAATTTTGATTTTTCATGACTTGACAAAAAAAAAAGCCTAATTTTTACCAGTTTTCCCCCATTTGACGGTGTATATATATATATATATATATATATATATATATATATATATATATATATATATATATATATATTGAGTATATATATATATATATATATATATATATATATATATATATATATATATATATATATATATATATATATATATATATATATATATATATATATATATATATATATATATATATTATGCATGTTGGGTGATTATGTTGAATTATGATGAGTATTAAAATGTGGTTTGAGGGTAGTGTGTAGAAGGTTTGACACGTGATTTGTATTTGGATGGAGCAGAATGATATTAGGGGATGTAGGGTTTTGATTGTGTTGTAGTGGGCATCTTGTGGGCTGATTTTTGTTGCTCAGGATACAGACTGAGTGCAAGTTTTCTATTAGTGCATCACCTCTTGGAATATGTGTATGGGTGTTAATCCAAGACAGGTGGTGAGAGTTGAAGACTCAGTTAGTATTAGATTTTGATATTGCGCTAAGGCAGATGGGTAAGGAGAGTAGCCTTGCCTTGAGGGCAGTGTTGGGAGGTTGTTGGTGGAATGTAAATATTAAATTTTATATATTTTTCTTATTATATATATATATATATATATATATATATATATATATATATATATATATATATATATATATATATATATATATATATATATATATATATATTAGAGGTGTACCGGAATTACGGCTGGAATTTGACATTTTTTTCCGGTTCCAGATTTTTCAAAATTCCGGCTGGAACAGTTATTAATGTACTTGATAATTAAAAATTTGCGTTGAAAGGGATTTATTTTACATAACCCATATAGCCCATCTTTTAACAAAATATAATGGTAGCCTTGTGTAGTATCTTCATACACAGTGTATTACATTCCTACAGTATTATTGAAATAAAGTTTACTCAAATATCTCAAAATATAGAATAATAAGATCCTCATTAAATTCAAATTTAAAATCCAAAATTATATATATATATATATATATATATATATATATATATATATAGTTATATATATATATATATATATATATATATATATATATATATATATATATATATATATATATATATATATATATATATATATATATATATATATATATATATATAACAAAATAATTTTTGTATAGACTTTTAAAAGAAATCATGGGAGTATGCTTTTCTTAGCATAATTTTTTTCTTTCTTTCCCCTAATTTTAAAAAAATATATATATATAAAAATAAAAATAACTTAATTTTTTTAATTTTTAATTTAATTTTTAATTTTTATTTTCTCATTCGTCGATGTAGCATCACGCGATCTCCCTCAAACCCCTCTCCCCCATACACCTTGGACGACTATGCTTCTAAACCCCCCCCCCCCCCCCGGACCCACGCTGATAAAATATCCCCCCATCCTATCTTAAATTTTCTCATTCGTCGAGAAGGATCAGGCGGTCTCCCTCAAACCCTTCTCCCCCATCTATCTTTTAAAATTCTTCCAAAGTTGCCAATAAACGAATTTTTATATTTTTATTCCTAATTTTTAATTTTTGTTTTTGATCAAAGATCTTTAATATCTCTTAGAATCTCTATTTATAAATCTTTCATTTAACACCCTCTAAGCTGTTTACATCAACGAAAAGCTTACAAAAGAAATTGCCATCAGTTTTTTTTTTGAGAGTAATAGCATCTTTGCGTATCTTCCAAGACAGAATATAAATCCTCCTTCATCCCCCCCCCCTTTGATATAATCCCCCCATTCCTCTCCCCCTTCACCCCGGTTGTACACGAGGAATAAATCATTTTACTTTCGCAAATGACCCTAGCCGGTGTGTTCTTAGCTTGTGCTCAAACAGTGAAATTTTCTTGGTAAGATTTTCAATCATTTCAAATTTTTATTATTACTTTTATTTCATAATAGTTTTGTTTTTTTTTTTGAAGTTCTTGGAAAAAGCCCATCTAAGCTTGGGAATTTTTTTTAAAAAGATGAGGCCTAGAGCTGAAATTTACTTTATATTAAAAATAACACCACTTAAATATCTATAATTAAATTTTAACCCTACCCCAAACATGAGTTGGTTAAAATTTCCTGGAGTTATTATGGAGTAGTTTTTTTTTCTCTTTTTCTCTTATCAATATAAATTTTGTATTTTTGAAATATCTCATATTTTATAAATTTTTGTTGTTTTTCTCAAGCGTATCCCCTTTTGTTTTTTTTTCTTTTTTATATACGCTTTAAAGTAGACAAAAAAAAAAACAAGGCCCTACCTTTACCCGGTCTTATTTTATTATTTTTTTTGCAATGATTTTTATTCCTCTTTCATTTTTAAAAGTGATTATAATTTCTATCCAAAACCTAACGTCCCTTCTTTTAAATAAAATGCTCTGAAATCATAGTTTTTTTCTTCCTTGCTCTTCTCGAATCCATAAAACTACTACCTCTGCACCAAAAGTACCGTATATGGGTAGTAATGGATAATGGGGATGAGGCTGAAAAGGATGAAAATAATAATAATAATAATAATAATAATAATAATAATAATAATAATAATAATAATAATAATAATAATAATAATAATAATAATAATGATGATGAGAAGGGAGTTTCTGAGAACTAGTAAAGTTTGTGTTTTGTGAAAATAAAAAGAAAATCTCTGGAAAATTTAAAAGGGGCAAAGTGAATAGGAAAGACAAGTAGCCCGGAGTGGTGTTGATGAGAGCTTAAGAAATTTTTGATAGCTTGTTCTAAATTTTTTTTGAAACCATTAGATAGCCTAAGATCATAGGAGCCACAAATTTAAAAACTTGTCTAGACGCAAAATATCTTAAGAAAGACTTTTCATTTTTTTTTCTCTAAATTTTTTTTTGTAGTTTTAAATATTGCTTTACACTTTGAAATAAGCTTTACCAAAAAGGCTTATTTGAAGGTGAAATATCTCTTGTCGCAAACAGACCTACGCCCATTTTTCTTTTTCCTCCTTTTGTTGAATGTTTAGCATTTTTGAATATTTTATTTCACTTTGAAATAAACTTTACCAGAGGGTTATTTGAAGGTGAAAAACTGTTTTGCCCCACACCCCTCTGAGATTTTTTTTTTTTCTTTAAGTTTTTTCTTTTCCAATATTGATTTTTTTTTTGTTTTTTTTTTTTTTCATTTAACATATAAGATCTAAATAATCATCATTTCAAGGCCTAATTTCCTGCATAGCATTTTTCTTTCATTTTTATATAAAGAGCCTGGACCAACCTTTTTAGTAGTTTAATAATTAAATTAATAATAAAGCTTGAAACGCAAGGTTTTTCATCAATTTATAAGAACTAAATTTATAAGATAAATGAGGCAATGTGCTTTTGAAAATCTCATCTTCTCTAGTTAGTTTTACAGTTTTCATTTCTGAGAAATAGTATATTCTTTTGGAAATTTCATTTAGCTACCTTTGTTATAGTAAATTTGTTTTGGCAAACTAAAGATAAGTTGGAAAATCTCCCTTAGCCAAAGTCAGACATTATTTTTTTTGGTATATAGGCCCTATATATATATAAAAAAAAATTTCATCTTTTCAGAGGGTTTCAATACCAATATAAAGGAGTCTTAGAGATTTAAGTTTTTTATGCACTTTGAATTTAGAGATTAAATTGATGGAGTGTAAGACGATTAGCTTGCATAAAATATTTGAGGTGTGAATGACTGGGAAAATTATATATATGACTTAAGATTTTTTTTTATAGATAGTAAATTTGTAACGTAATTTAGTACAAGATGTTTATAGTGAAAATTTAAAAAAAAAAAAGTATTAGTTTTTTTGTAGAAAATTGTCTTGGATTTATTCTAATTATTATTTAAACTATTCATGAGAGCATCTAGCCCTATTTCCTAAATGTTATAAATATTTTTTTAGCTTGACTAGGCCCTACCTAGCATAAACTTCTTTTGAAAATTTTTCTTTGTAAAGTATAGATTTTATACAGCCAAAAATTAATAAAATGGATTTTTACATGGGATGAATGCATATTTTTCCTTAGTACTCTTAACTTAGTAATATCAGTTATAAAACACGTCCTATACTATGTAAGTTATATTTTATGACTCAGGATATATGAAAGTGATAAAGTTATAGTTCTGAATCTGACCATACATCATATTTTTTTTCTTAGAAGTTAGCAATTTTTGAGTTTTTCTTAGTTTTAATCTTTAAGGTATTTTATAAAAATTTAATTTATTTTTCTAAATGATGTTTCAAGACATCCACAGGTCGTATGGTTAAATCTTAAATCTGACATCTAAATTGGTTTACGAGTAGATTCTGGTAGAGTAAAGTTATATTTAAATGGGTGATTTTTTTGTTTTTTGTTATTTTTGTAATTTTTAATGGGGTCTATCTATTGCATTTAAAAGTAATTTTTCTATACAGGGTGGTACTGTTTCTAATTTCAAACAGTTTGTTGTTAAAATTTCACTTATAAAATTTTGTAGGTGTATCTGGTTTTAAAGGATAAATTTTTGGAAGCTTGTTAAGCTTGGGTTTTGATGTTGTTAGCTATACCATCTATGTACCCTTCTAAATACACTTTTCATCAAAAAGTATATTTAGACGTGGCCACAGTCTGGGCCAAACGTTATATACGTCGATTTCTTTCTAATTTTTTTATAACTGTTCATAATCACGCCATTGGAAATTTAAACTCTAAAATCTACTTTACCTAAATGGCTTATGCCGAAAAATTTTTTTTGTGTCTTGTAAAACTCTTATTTGATACTCCCCATGAAAGTTATGAAATTTTGTGTTTACACCTCAATTTTGTTACAAGCTGAATTTTATATAACATTTTCATAAATAAATCATAGGAGGTATAATTTATTTACAGTTTGGTATCCTTCTACATTATTTGTATGTAATTTGGCTTAAGAGGCAAAATTTATTTAGTGTTTAATATGCCTCTATACTATTATCATGTATAATTTTTTTTTCCCGAGTGAAATTTATGGCATACTGAGTATCTACCGTTTAATATGCCTCTAAACTATTTTTATATATTATTTAGTCGAAAGAGTTTTTATTTATATTACTTGCCCATCTTTAAATTTTTAGTATGTCGAGCATTTCTCCTTTTTCTTAAAAATAAATTTTTTTTCTGGGGTGAAAATATGCATCTACAATCCTTTTATATCATTTAGTATTTGGGTATACTAAGATGTGTAGAATATGTTAGATTTAATTTTTTTAATGGTTTTAAAGATTTGGTATAACTTTCTTATGTAAACCATTTTTATATTTTTCGTGTTTTGTAATTTCTTTTATTATATATTTTTAGGCACTCTTTTCACCGAGGTGAAATTTTATCCTCGAAATAAACCTTATTCTGAACTTGAGTCTGATTGCGTTATCCTACAAAATATCCAAGGCCTATACCAGTCAATCCCCATTTTCCGGAAACTGAAGGAAAAGAGATTTGCGGGAAAGCGGCGTCCCTTGCTTGAGCGAATCAAATTGAGAGTATTGGCGAAGATAAGAAGCGTTTCCGAAGCAAGCTACTGGAGTTTATATAGGTGAAGAAAGAAGCAAACGCAAAGCAAAGAGTGCCAAGAAATTCACTTCGAGAGCTATTACACACCGCAGGTTAGACCATTTTTCTCAAAAGTTATTATTTTACAAACAAAGCTTATATAATTTTGAATATAAAACTTATACACCCCTTTGATTTTATCAGAATAATAAAATTAACGTTAAAGTAACGTAAATTTCGGGGTTTTATTTTTTTATATAACACATAACCATAAAGATATTTCGCTAATTTAGCTAAGCACTAACTCTTGTTCTCTTGGCACCATATTGAAAAGCAAATACTCCACATAAAACTTTTTATATAAGATATATTAGTTATATAATGCCAAGAGAAAAAAACATTGCCATATCAAGCTCAAAGGCAAACGCTTCACAATATTATAACAGCTATTCTGAACAAAATCTAAACCGAGAAGCCGATCTAGCATTCACACATTTCTCTCATGAAATATATACGCATGAAAATGGGAGAAAACAAAACTTTCAGCAACCTCAACAAACTTATCAAAGAAAAACTTTCAACCATCGGGAAAAGCCACAGGCACCGGCATTTCCCCCTACACAAAACTATCAGCAAACGCCAGAACAGAATCATAAACCTTCATGGAGAAATAACCAAACGTCTTACGCAAGAATAGCTAAACCAACAGATGGATATGAAGAAGCTTTGGATGATCAATATGATACACCTCAAGAAGAGAACTATTACGGTAAACAAGAAAACTATTTTTATGATGAAATCGTTGAAAATCAATACGATGAGCAGAGTCAGGATTTTTTTCAATAAGGAGGGAGCAGATGAAGCCCAAACCTGTCTCTCTCCATCACAATCTCTCCTTAATGCAATATGGAAAAGCTCCAGAAAAATTCAAAGTAGAAGAAAACCGTTTTGATGGAACACCACCTCACTTCCAGAAGCAAAAATGTAGTAATTATTCGCGAAATGGTAATCATAACACCACCACTCACCTCAATTATGAAAATGTATTAAGAAATGTTTCTCAATATTCAACTAACTCTAAAAATTTAACTTTAAATTCCTTTTCAAATTCTCATAGCAAAAATATGAATTGTCTAAATGTTCAAGCGAGCTCAAATTCTCTTTTTAATTTAGATACCAAGCATAAAAATTTTGTTTGCCAAAATGATTTTAAGTCACATGTTTTTATAAATAGTAATAATGTAAAATATAACGGAAATTTTCAAGATGTTAACACATGCCCAGCAATTCACAAAAATGTTTCTCATGCACCTCTAAATTCTTATTATTTAAATGTTTCAAATATTGCTAACTCACGCACCACTGCTCACGAGAATAGTTTACTTAATATTCCGCATGCATTGATAGATACAGCATATTTAAATGTAAATAAAACAAATTCACAATGTAATTCTAAAGCACCTATGAATGTAATCAGTATTGAAAACATATCTCAGGGTACAGTAGCGTCAGCTATGAATGTTTCAAAAAACGCTAACCCATTCTCTTTCAACTCTTTGAACACTACTGAAGAAGATGTATTACCTTCAGAATGTACTAATGTTAAAAATTTTGTAGCTCACAATGATTATAATTCGCATGTTTTTATAAATATTGATGATATATCTGATAGGGAAAATTTTATAAATGTTAACTCTGACACCACTTCGCAAGGTATTTCAAAAGCAACTAGGAATGTAAAGAATGATCACAAAGCCACCACTCACGGAAACCTAAACGCAACTATGAAAGAAAGGTTTCCACAAGCAAATATGAAAACGACTCATTTTATTTCTAACAATGTTAATCAAGCAAATAATGTAAATGTTCTTAATCCTCATCTATTTTGTAGCTCACAATGATTATAATTCGCATGTTTTTATAAATATTGATGATATATCTGATAGGGAAAATTTTATTAATGATAAAAATGCATGTTCAAAATGTTTTAATAATATTATTTTCGACGAGAATTTTAAACTTCATGAGCCTAACAGTTTTCATGGTGTAGCAAACACCATTACCAGAGATAGAATAGTTAAAGTAGGAAGCATACCCTACAGTCAAAATGGTAAAGCAGATACCATTAATGAGAGCGAATGTGATACTAATCTAGTTATTTCAGAATTGGGGAACACTACTTCTGCCCAAATCGGTACAGAAAGGGGTGTTCTCCAAGACAGGTCTAAAGTATACTTTAGAGCTGTCAACAATAGGACTGATATGAATGAGAGTAACGCAAATAGCTCAATAAATTTTGGTAATTGTGGAGCATCTTATAATCCAGGAAACAGAAAAGTTATGACGCAAGTTTTAAAGCAAACACCTCTGGGAAAACAAAAATCCACTCCATATGAGCTTGCACAAGAGCAACCAGAGGCCCATATTCCCCATTTTCAAGAGAAGATGAGGAATATGGACTTTTCTCTTAACACAAACTTTTTATTTTGCAGAAATTTTAATGACAATTTACAGATTAGCACACCAAATTTAGCAAAATCGAGAAGCATATCAAATGCACAGTTAAAAAGCAATGCGATAGCAACCGAGTCCAGAAGCGAAATGGATATGCAGCAGTTACTAAATGGAAATGGGAACAAAAATGCAGTTGTAAAAAGCGATGGTAATGGTGATGAAACTCATAAAAGGGTTACGCAGCAAGTGGAAATAGGTATGGAGATAGACGTTGATTTCCAAATAAAAGGTAAGGTTAATAACTCTATTTATATGAACAAATATTTAGCAGATGATAGGTTTGATAGCAGAGATGATATAAGTGGAAGTTCCACAAGCGATTTTGAATATGAGATAGCTCACGCAAAGGTAGAACATTGGGAAGGTGACAATTTGAACAGAGCATGTGATACAGCAGGCACAGCGAATGCCAAGATAAAGAGCAGCGAAGCTTTAGGCATCTCAAATAGCACGAGTAAGCATAGCTATGGTTATGAGACCGCGATGTACAATATGGATGAAAACAAAGAGTTTAGAAAGCGCACTTTCAACTTTTATAGGAGAAACAAAAGGTTAAGTAGAAAGGATGTAATTATAAACACAGCTTTTGCATACACCACAAACTCTGTAGGTAATAATTTCTTAAATAATAATAGCTTAATAGAGCATACTTTTTCGAACCTTCAACATAGTTTTCGAAATTCCTCCTCATGTTCTGATGGTATTTTACCGTTTGAATCTCATGATGGTTCTAATTCCTTTATTGATTTGATTAAAAATTATGACCTCTCACCACCATTAACGATAAAAACCGATTCCTCTTCTTCCTCTACGCATGATCTACCTAATAGGAATGAATATCTTTTTCAGGGCACTCCCCCTGTTTCTCAAAAGGATTTCTCAGACACTATTATATCTTTTAATAAAACAATGATACCAAATTCTTTATTAGCTTCTAACACTCTCGTTTCTGAGCACTATGATTTGACCTCCGAACCATCATTGGATAAACATTTAGAACCTCACCCTCCATTTGGTCCCTCTCAGGTTGATAATCTCACTTCAAATCACCATATCAGCTCTCTCTCTCTTCCTCAAGTAGAAACGCATATTTCTTCTTTAGCAAATGACGCAAGTCCGATTTCATACTCACAACAACCTTTTCTAGATTCATATTCAGAACAAAGGGAATCAATCCACACACCTCCTCAGAACAAAAATTTTAAATCTCAACAACAAACACCTTTCTCAGCTCCTGATTTTACAAATCTTTCTAATCAAAACACACTTAAAGTAGCCTCACGCTTGTCTTTATTTCAAACTGAAGCAGTCCCATATAACACTGAGTCATTCTTAACTCTCATTAAAAATCTAACTTCCTCTCCTCCTTTAAAATTTGATTCCGATTCTCAAACTTTTCCGTTACAAGATGATGCACATCCTACACCAAAACCAAATTCTCAGGGAACCACTACCGCACTTTCTACGGTTGTCACACAAATGCCAGTCTTATGTAATAAGGAAATTGTAGTCCCACCTCAATCTCTACAAGTTTTTTCTAATCTTGCCATTTCACAAACAGAAATAAAACTCATACTTTCACACGAAATATCTTTTGAAACTCTTCCAAATCCTCCTCCGCCACAACCTTCTTCCTACGTGTTCCGACCACCTCCAAAGCCTAACTTTTTGTCTCCTTCACTTCCAAGAAGGCTTACTCTCAAAGACCTTCCCACCGCGATACCTCCAAAACTATCTGGGGACAAATCTCCTTCTCCACTTCAAACCTCAACGTCACAAATTCATTCTCCTCCACCACCTCCATTGCTTCCTGAAATTTCACTTTTAAAAAGACCTCCTTATCTGATTCCTCATCCACCTATTTATTCTTCCACTTTAGAAAACAAACTCCTATTTAATCTTTCACTGTGGAAAACAACCTCTTCTTTCCTCACACAGGAAAAATTCTTCATAAATAACAAACACTTTTAGACTTTAAAATTTTTTTTTCTCGCCCCCAGCAGTATATTTATATTTTCACTGAGAAAATATAAAATAAACAATCATCTTAGAAATCATGGAAATTTCTAAATGATAAAGAAAACTAAACACAGTTTTAACAACCTAAACACATAAGAAAATTTTAAAGTAAAATAAGAACAAAGATAATGTCTCTTCCCCAAAAAAAAAAAAAAAAATTTTTTAATTTTTAATATTTTTTTAGTAGTAACATCAAAATCCTACTTATTTTTGGGTCACTATCTATATTATTTTCAGTTTATTTCAAACTAAAGTTAGAATATATTTTGATAGGAAATTAGATTTCACAGTCATTTCAATTTTTTGGCAATGCCAAACACGGAGACAGATTTTCACCTAAATTTCAACCCCTCAGCACTCAAGTAAAATTTTTTATCAAACCACATTCTCTTTGCCTCCCATTTTGACAAAACCTATCAAAAATTCAAATGCACACAAAGTATTAATGCTATTGCATACATCTTAAACTTTAAAACATAGAGTAACCTCTGTACAAAGACAATTGATAGCATCTAGTTTCTCATTATGCATTTGATTCCTCCTTAAACGAAACTCCCCACTGCTTCCTCCTAAGATTATAACTTCTTACTCTACCTTTCATTTTTGAACCTATAATATCACGCTTTCTTTTAATTCACAAATTGTAGTTTTCAATCTCATGTCCAAGAATCCAACCCATATGCAACCAATGTATAAGTCAGATTTTTTTTTCTGGCAGGGGAACTCTATACCAAAAAGAATTTTTGTATAGATTTTTAAAAGAAATCATGGAGTATGCTTTCTTAGCATAATTTTTTTTTCTTTCTTTCCCAATTTTAAAAAATATATATATATAAAAATAAAAATAACTTTTTAATTTTTTATTTTTAATTTAATTTTTAATTTTTATTTTCTCATTCGTCGATGAAGCATCACGCGATCTCCCTCAAACCCCTCTCCCCCATACACCTTGGACGACTATGCTTCTAAACCCCCCCCCCTCTCTCGGAACCACGCTGATAAAATATCCCCCATCCTATCTTAAATTTTCTCATTCATCGAGAAGGATCAGGCGGCCTCCCTCAAACCCCTCTCCCCCATCTATCTTTTAAAATTCTTCCAAAGTTGCCAATAAACGAATTTTTATATTTTTATTCCTAATTTTTAATTTTTGTTTTTGATCAAAGATCTTTAATATCTCTTAGAATCTCTATTTATAAATCTTTCATTTAACACCCTCTAAACTGTTTACATCAACGAAAAGCTTACAAAAGAAATTGCCATCAGTTTTTTTGGAGAGTAATAGCATCTTTGCGTATCTTCCAAGACAGAATATAAATCCTCCTTCATCCCCCCCCCCTTCTGGAACACGTTGATATAATCCCCCATTCCTCTCCCCCTTCACCCCGGTTGTACACGAGGAATAAATCATTTTACTTTCGCAAATGACCCTAGCCGGTGTGTTCTTAGCTTGTGCTCAAACAGTGAATTTTCTTGGTAAGTTTTTCAATCATTTCCCATTTTTATTATTACTTTTATTTCATAATAGTTTTAAGTTTTTTTTTTTTTGAAGTTCTTGGAAAAAGCCAAATCTAAGTTGGGAATTTTTTTTAAAAAGATGAGGCCTAGAGCCAGCCCTACTTTATAAGCGGTAACACCACTTAAATATCTATAATTAAATTTTTACCCTACCCCAAACATGAGTTGGTTAAAATTTGCTGGAGTTATTATGGAGTAGTTTTTTTTTTCTCTCTTTCTCTTATCAATATAAATTTTGTATTTTTGAAATATCACATATTTTATAAATTTTTGTTGTTTTTCTCAAGCGTATCCCCTTTTGTTTTTTTATCTTTTTTTATACGCTTTAAAGTAACAAAAAAAAAAAAAAACAAGGCCTTGACTATTTTACCCGGTCTTATTTTTATTATTTTTTTGCAATGACTTTTATTCCTTCATTGTTTAAAAGTGATTATAATTTCTATCCAAAACCTAACGTCCCTTCTTTTTTAAATAAATGCTCTGAACTTGTAATCGTAGCTTTCCTTTCTTGCTCTTCTTGAATCCATAAAACTACCTCTGCACCAAAAGTACCGTATATGGGTAGTAATGGATAATGGGGATGAGGCTGAAAAGGATGAAAAATAATAATTAATAATAATATAATAATATAATAATAATATAAAAAATAATTAATAATATTAATAATAATTAATAATAATAATAATAAATAATAATAATAATAATAAATAATAATGATGATGAGAAGGGAGTTTCTGAGAACTAGTAAAGTTTGTGTTTTGTGAAAATAAAAGAGAAAATCTCTGGAAAATTTAAAAGGGGCAAAGTGAATAGGAAAGACAAGTAGCCCGGAGTGGTGTTGATGAGAGCTTAAGAAATTTTTGATAGCTTGTTCTAATTTTTATTGAAGCCATTAGATAGCCTAAGATCATAGGAGCCACAAATTTAAAAACTTGTCTAGACGCAAAATATCTTAAGAAAGACTTTTCATTTTTTTTCTCTGAAATTTTTTTTTGTAGTTTTAAATATTGCTTTACACTTTGAAATAAGCTTTACCAAAAGGCTTATTTGAAGGTGAAATATCTCTTGTCGCAAACAGACCTACGCCCATTTTTCTTTTTCCTCCTTTTGTTGAATGTTTAGCATTTTTGAATTTCTCCTCCTTTTGTTGAATGTCTTGTATTTTTTTACACTTTGAAATGAACTTTACCAGAAGGTTTATTTGAAGGTGAAAAACTGTTTTGCCCCACACCCCTCTGAGATTTTTTTTTTCTCTTCTCAAGGACTTTGCGATATCGATGTTTTTTTGTTTTTTTTTTCATTTAACATTTAAGATCTAAATAATCATCATTTCAAGGCCTAATTTCCTGCATAGCATTTTTCTTTCATTTTTATATAAAGAGCCTGGACCAACCTTTTTAGTAGTTTAATAATTAAATTAATAATAAAGCTTGAAACGCAAGGTTTTTCATCAATTTACAGGAACTAAATTTATAAGATAAATGAGGCAATGTGCTTTTGAAAATCTCATCTTCTCTAGTTAGTTTTACAGTTTTCATTTCTGAGAAATAGTATATTCTTTTGGAAATTTCATTTAGCTACCTTTGTTATAGTAAATTTGTTT
>JABUQX010119889.1:0-10000 GCA_015478945.1 Trachelipus rathkii | reverse complement strand
TTCCACTGAAAAAATAATTAAAAATCGATCCACAAATTTTCATTTTATAACGAAGTTAAAAAAACTTCACATTTTTCAAAAGTGAAAGTTCTATTGAGGACATTTGACCCTAATTTCTGAACATTTTTTAAAATATAAAAACTTCTAGAATTAAATTATGACTAAAATAAAACCTTGTAGTACTTACCGCGTGGCTATAAAAATGAGCCGAAAATTTTTTTTTTTTTTTTATTATTTTTATTTTATTCTAGAGTGGACCGAATACCCCGCCCTAAAGAGGTGGGCCTTGGTCACCCCGGGACCCGACGCCTATATATATATTTACCAGTATAGATATAAAGATATATATATATATATATATTATATATATATATATATATAATTATATATATAATAGATATAATAATAATATATATATACGGTATATATATATGATACAGTATATCTAAAGATTTTATATGGAAAGTCTAATAGAATTATTTTTTTTAACATTTCCTTATAGTTAAAGAAAAGTTCATTAGAAATTCCGGTTCCAGCCGGATTCGGCCGGAATTTTTTGTGATTCCGGCTAATTCCGGTCCAGCCGGAACCAAAATTTCTGGTTCCTACATCCCTAATATATAATATATATATATATAATATATATATATATATATTATATATATAGATATATATATATATATATATATAGTATATATATATATAATATATAGTATAATATATTATATAAGGTATAATAATATATATATATATATATTATATATATAATATAATATATATATATATAAATATATATAATTATATATATATATATATATAATATATGATTATATATATATTAGACCTAACCTGATGATCTTCGTCATAAGAGTCATATTCTAAGTCTAATTTTTCATCTTTAATTTCAATTTCAGATTTCACATCCATTTTAAAATATAAATTTTAATAGAAATATATTCCAAATAATTAATACCCTGTAAAAACAAGAAAAAAATTCTTCATATATTGTAATTAAAAAAAAAAAAATATAGAATATATATATATATAATATATTATATTATATATAATAAAATATATATATCGTAATTAAAAAAAAATTAGGAAGAAATGTATCTTAAAGTCTTCACAATTCAACCATTAAATATTTCACCTTTTATTTATATGAATAAATTGGAGCAAGTTTTTAAAATTACGAACAAAATAGATGAGACTACACTTCAATTAATGCTTCCAAAGTTCTTAAAAACTATTCTAACTATTTTTAATGATAAAATTACCAATCAAGGAATGATCTTATTTAAAATTAAAATTACTGCAAAAAAAAAAAAAATATTTACATATCTTGAATATAATAACACAAGTTAAAAAAAAATATTTCAATTAATATTTTTATAACATTAAATTAAATAAGCTTGATTAAAAAAATTATTTTTTTTAAAAATTTAGATCCAGTGAAACACTTTCAATTTCTACTCTACAGAAACTATGAACACAAAATCAATGTAAAAGCATAATAAAAAGTCAAATAAACATTTGAAAAGAACTTTTGTATAATAAAATTACTAAAAAACTAAAATTTTTACTATGGAATAATATTCCTATCAACGAATGTGCTGAGTGCTATTTTGAATATTGATAAGGTAATAAATCATAGACCTATATAGCAATAGGCTGATATATCTACGGTATATCAAAATCCATATAATGTGAATGTATAGGGAACAAATACTTTATCAACAGGAGGAGCCCACCCTCCTATCCAATGAGTGATGTTGCGTGGTGTATAAAAAAAGCATGCGGACTAGAATAAAGAATTAGATGAATATCATCATTGTTGGAGGGAGATTAAAAAATATTGAACTTTTTATTGTGAACCAAATTAATAAATGTATCAATATTTAAAAAAGGATGGATATTCCATGTATTGAAAAGATTGGACATCTTTTATTATAGTTAAATTTTTAGGCCACCAGTCGGGTCCCTCTCTCTCGTAGAATATGGTCTTATAGAAAGTGGTCTTGCTATGTTATACCAGGTAATAAAAGATAAGGAAAAAATTAAAATACCAAAAATTAACAAAAAATATAAAAATTAAAATTCGCCTATTACAAACATAACTATAGAGTAAGCGGCATCTTTGAATTGTCAAAAAAATGAAATTAAAATTATTTATTAATATATAACCTGGTAACATTTAATTAAAAAAAGAAAAAGTACATAATTCTGCAAAAACGTTACAGCTCATCTAAAAAAAAATGAAAAATACAAATGAAAATAACTTCAAGAATCCCACTAGGGACCATTCTCTCAAGGTCCTGGGCAATAAGCTTTTACTGTTAACTCATTGCACTTGCATAAAGTTCTGTTCGTCACTAGCATTTATAGTGTTTGTGATGTGCTCTCTCCTCGCTCATGCTGAAATTATTAACATTTCCCTATAACAGTATCTACAGAATTTCATCAATATTTTTTATCATGACTGAAACCAACATAAAACAATACACCCCAACAATCTACTTCATAGAAAAAGATGCAAAATGGTGCATTATCACTTAGAGAAATAAAAGATTATTAAATTTAATTAGAGCCAGCTCTTCTATAACAATAACTGTTGAATGAATGCAAATAAGGAGAAATTGAAATTGACAAATTATAACAATAAAAGAGGGAAAAAACAGATGAGGAGTCTAGCAGTCATACAAGGCGGAATCTTTAATTGAATCTAAAATGACAAGCCGGTCTGTAAGATGAATGATACCTGAGTTAATAACTGAACAGGCATTATAAATATCTGGCTCCAAAAGACATAAATTGAAAACGAGTGCCCTGCGAAGGGAAATAATGTGTGTAAAATAAAAAAAAAAAAAAAAATAAAAAAAAAAATATAAAAAAAAAAAAAAAAAAAAAAAAAAAAAAAAAAAAAAATAAAAAAAAAAACATATAATTAAGTTTAAAAAATAAAATGACAAAGGAGTATATAATTTAGACCAGGAGTTGGTGAAGACCAAGAGGGGAAAGGAAGAACAGCTGCAGCGGGGCAGAAGTTAACTGAGGTAATGTGATTGAGGGTGTGTGCAGTTGTTGCTGAATTAGCGAGAGAAGAAGGGGTAGGAGGTACGGTAGAAAACAGCATATGCGTTTGGAAACGGATTCGTCCGGCGGCGGTAAATGCGCACGACCTGTCGGATGTTTTCGGCATTACATCGGTGAGTGACTGCTTTTCGGAATCAATGAACCTCAGGACACCTGTGATGACTTGGCTAGGTGACATTTATTTTTGTGAGGAAAGGAAAGTACGAATCCGAATATTCTCCCCTTGTAGGTGTAGAGGGAGAACCACCAAAGGCTCAGCATCTGCACCCATCAACACTGATAAGGTTTCTAAATCTCGGAGCAGCGTTATCCATTTATGCTCCTCACGAGTGGCGAGCCAATAAGTTGCCTTTGGGCAGCGTATGGAAGCGTCAGATGTTACTTTACCGCTTAACCCAATCCTTATTTTAAGAAGACAATGATTCGAGGAGTAGACAGTTTCATCAACCCTGTGAATATCATCTCCTTCTCATACTTCAATAGACAGGAGAACCGGATTCGTGCAAGCTCAATACACACAGTCGGCATTCTGCATACGAAGAATGTTGAAGGTTGAATCCTAGGATTCGCCGAGGTTGGTGACATGGATGAGAGCGTAGAAATAGGTAGCCCGTAAGGAAAAGAAAAGAAGCGATAAAGAAGAAGGGGTGCGAAAAAAGAAGGCACAAAATATCTAAACAGAGGATGGATAAAACCCCAAGGAATCACTACAACCCCTGGCGAGGAAAACCTAATAATGTAACACAAGTCCTTTATTATTATCTATCCCGGGGGGACCCCTGGGTTTTTTATTATCATTTAAATAAACATAAATAACACAAAAAATTTTACTTTATTAATTAACAAATTACTATAGTATAGTATATATATATTATTATATAATATAATATATTATATAATTAAAAATAAATATGAATTACCTTAACATATAATATAATATATTAATACATATTAAGTATATTATATTTATATTGATATTAATATTAATATTATTAAACATATATATGTATAATATATATATTGAAGCTCTGGCTGTAGTTAATTTGTTAGTCAGACAGAAGAGCTGCTATTGTGAACTGTATAAACACAGGAAGCAAGTTGAAGCATATAAATTGCGAAGTTTTACAAGCAGTAGATCTGAAGCTTGAAACTCCCAGAATCCACCTGTAGGTAAAATACGGAAAAAACACTTTTTCAACTATAGACCAATAAATAATATGATTAAAACAAGTATATAAGACTATATATACTAATAGATAATGACAAATAAAATAATATATAAAAGTAATGAATATAAAACAAGTATAGGGTCCTACAATCGGACTAGTCAATTTCCTACTTATCTGCATGTGTAAAAGTATATAAAGAATAGATAGAAATTTGCTGTAGGTTCTAGCTACTGAAGCCTCTTGCAGGAAGAATTAGGTCCTTGGTTATGTCTAAAACCAAGGCTTTTGCTACCATGATAAACTATAGATTAAGAAACAATGGTAAAAATATAATTGAAAATTGCTACATTAGTCTACTTCACTCCTGGAGCATCCTAATAGGGCTACAATCGGCCTTACTTATTATGTAATTATACATTAGAAGTATATTAAATATTTTATTGGTGTCACGCACATCCAACATAAAAAAAAACAACAGAGAATAAAATAGATTTTCGATAAAAAAGTTTAAATTAATTACAATGTCCTTATTTTATTCCAATAATCAATTAAACGATCACAAAATTCCGTTTTGCTTGCGTAAAGATTGGCGGTTTAGAAAACGCCGTTAAACAAATATTGCCATTTCCAAATAATCTTCCCCGATTGATTTTTTGAACACAGTCTCACATAACAGTGACCACGGTAATTTTCACTATTTGAGTTTTAATGTAATTCTTGCTTGCTATTTTCTTAGAGGTCATTTATTTTGCTATTATTATAAACATATTGCGTGCATATCTTATAGAGGTCATTCATGACCTCCCATTCACCAACAGTACTGGCCCCTGCAGTTGCTAAAGCACGATACCCTAATCCAAAATAAGCGCGCCGGCCATTCAGAAAATGTTGCCCACCTCTTCTCAAAGAAGTTCTAGTAAGGAGCTTGGGTGGGTAGAGTATTGGGCAGGATCCCTGTTTGCGATGTAATGATCGGGCGAGTGCTATACATCTGCATGTGTGCTAAAGAGTAGCCCGAGATGGAAACAGGAGGTGAAGATATCCTAGTGCCAGCGCGAGTGGAGGAAAGGCAAGGTGACGATGACGCTGCGGGTGGAGTCTGAAGGCGGTAGTATTGTGCCTGGTAGAGCGGAGAGGAGGATAAGAAGAGGATCAGAAAAGAGGCGAGAGGATGGATGGAGCGAGGAGAAGGAGGAGGAAGAAGAGTGAGCAGGAGAAATAGGAACGATTAAAAACAAACGAGTTTGCAGCGAGGAGAAAATATCAAACAAAATGGTAATAAGACTCAGTGAGGTCAGAACGGAGAGGATCAGCCTCGAAGAAAACAGGCTTAAGGCGGTCGATCGAAACGACTTCTGTAGAGCCGGTGGACGCTGGTCGTCAAGAATTTCTCCTTCCTAAGAATATACTTCAACAGGAAAAGATCCGTCGTACTTAGGTTGGAGACGGTGCGATATTATTATATTTGAGGAGTTCAGATCGAACGGTAAGACAATGAGTTGCAAAATGATAATTGGTCCTTTAGAAATATTAGGAATTGCACCTATGTTTGTGAGACTGAGAAGAGTCAGTGTCTCTCACGAGTATGATATGCAACAGTCGCTCTCAAGCGAGTAATAATTATAAGCTAAGTACGTGTTCGGAGTCTTATTAAAAGGAGGATGATGGACTGAGTGAGAAAGAAGTCACCCGAGAAATGACGAAGAGGAGAACCAATTATTACTAAATCAGTCTAGACTATTATTAATTATTATCCTAAACAGGCAGATCCCATTTAGTGGCAGCCGAGGCGAATGCCAGTGCCATTACTAAATAAGGGAGAGCGTCTAGTCCACTTTTCCCATCTTATGCTGTACTAGAAAGAGAGAAGCTCTCTATGCCATGGCCGGATACGGAAACGTTACCACACAAATGCCGTATTCACCTTTTGATTGAAAGAAGTGCGTGTCGAATCTTCTCTTGAACAAGAATGATTCGAGTCAAAGTCTCTCCGCTAAGAAAGGGATTCAAAAGACCTACCTGCGCTCCATTGTGGATCAGAAATCGCCCACACCGAACGCTGCTGAGCAACTCCAGATTGAGCCAAGAAACTTTAGCTGATGGATTCCGCTGTTCAGTTCGGCAACAGAAGCAGGGGATGCCCTCGGTCCATCGTGTGATAAAGACCGAAATCTCTGACGTAAGAAATTGTTATTTCTACCGCGGAGGGAGGCAGAGGTTCCAACGATGTCGATGTGGACACTTTCAAAGCGAGCACCAGGGGGTAAGAAAGTGCCCTAGTTGGGGACGTGGTTGGGGTTGTGAACGTAGACCTTTAGAACGCTGGCAGGAAAGACTAGACTGCGACTACCCTAAGTTGCTATACGTCGCCATCTTACTCAGATCGTGCCACACAATTCGACAGGCAAGTCTAAACCAGATTGCCGACCCATCAAAGCTCAGCGGCTGGTAAGCTGAAGTGAGAAGATTGAGCGAAACAAGCCTTACGGAATGATGCAAGTACGAAAAGGCGAGGAGATCCACTGAGAAAACATCACGCACCAGAAGTCTCTTCTCAATATCCAGGGAGTTGGGAGCAGACGTGCCAGCTTTCAAGAGAAGATAGTCTTGTGGAAGTTCAGCAGGACTTCAAGTAGTCTTGGACACATTGCCATATGGCGTCGACAATATCGATGCGTTGGGCCTCCTAAGGTGAAATCCGCGTCTGACCTTCTACCATTGGAGGGAGAGAGCGCAGCCAGTGAAGTTGTCGACACCATGAAATATGTCTGACATCGAGTAGTGGGTGAACTGTGAGACATTACTCAAGGTGACGAGCTTCTCGAGGAGAGTGCCGTTCTTTTCTGAAGACCATAGCGAAGGTAAGAAGGCTTGTGATCATGAGTATGTGGAGACTCTACGGACCCTCCAGGAGAAAGTTAGCGAATGGACTAACGACAGAGATACATCGCAAGTAACTCCCTCCCGAAAGGCACTGTAGCGAAGATTCAGGACGGTTGCCAACTTGCTGAGGAGAAAAGGCGAAGAGAGAACCACACGTTCCGTTCAGGTCGCTGGAAGAACCTACACGACAGCAAAATTGGACAAGCGCATCTCCATCTGTAACCTCTAAATACGAGCTGGAGTCCCTGAGGTGGAAAAAGATAATTAGGTTTGAACGGAGAGTGGACCTAAGAGTGTGGCTGAAGCGAGTGCTTCTTTGGAAAGCTCAAAATAAAGCTCAAAAGCAAGTAAGCTATCGTCAGAACCAGTCCACTAATTGTAAACCGATATGCCTCGGTGCTTGGAGACGGATTGAGGAGCCCGGGTATCTGAAAGGTGGATCGAAAGAATATAGCCGCCGATTTGAAATGAAGAACAGATGATAGAAAAGCATAAGCATGCGATAGTTGCCTTGGTTACTAGACGAAGCTGCCTTCTGAGACAGGCCTAGGAAGGTGCGAATTGGCCCACCAACCGCCCCGCTCTCAGCACAGAGACAGGTGACCTGAGGAAATATAGCCCATCACAATCACCCGTCGTGATAAAATCATGCTGAGAGGAGGAAAGGATACAAAGAAACGGTCGAAAACAAGCATTCGAAAAGCGGCGTTGAAAAAAAGGGATATATAGTTTTGAAAGGGAATAAAAAAGAAAGGGTGATCAATTACGATTAACCAATCTGTCTTGCTTCATAACCAATGTATGAAATGTGCGTTCAACAACTTACATGAAGGGTAAATTGCTATGCGTATAAACATGTAAGCAAACAACACGTACACATACACACACATACACACACACACATACAACAAATATATATATATATAATATATACTATATATATATATAATATATATATGTGTTATCACTAGAAATAGGTATTAAGAGAAGGGACATACAAATAAATACACAACTATTCCTGAGGGGTATTGAGTAAACGCAATGTCCAACATTCGTATCCATAAACCAAGTGAGCAAAAAAACTGCACGTTAAAGTAATGTGATTGTCTCATGCTCGGCAGGCAGGTAATAAAGAGCACTATTGGTCAAAGAGGAGGTCATCTCTTATAAGCCAAATAGGCGAAATGAGTCGTTTAGATAAGATAACCTCCTTATTATTCATACAAAGAATGACAGTACGACGATATGAATAAAAGATCTTCACTTTGCTTAAGACTTTTTAATATTAAGTTTTTAGTCTTCACCCCTCCCAAACCCCGAAAAGCATGTGGTGTACTCAAACGCGAATCCAAAAGGTGCGTATTCACATTTTAATATAAACATTTCGTTATTATTATTTTTCTTTTTAAGGGTTTTGATTATGTCATTCCTTCGTCTTCTTAAATAGCTCTTCTATTCTTTTGTCAAAAACATGTGATCTTTTATCTATTGTTAGATTGTATATAGCTTCTCTCTACCAATATCACAATATTCTCCTGAGCACCCATACAAAGAACAACATCGGACACGCTATTATCTCTCCCCGAGACAGATGAAGAGGGACTAGCAGTCCAACGCCCCAGTCGGAGCGTTAGAACCCTGTGAAGTGCCGTCTTAAGGACCTGACGCAGCGTGTTCATGCCGGCTTTTACGTCCTCGCGATCAGTGCTTCGGTGACATAGGCGTTCAGAGTCCTACTACAAATTCACGATCTAGCGCGTGCGCAAAGTACGGCACGCATCCTTCAGTGTCAGCCTTTGAGACAGCCAGTTAGTGGAGGGTGATAGAGTATGAGGTAGAACCATGAAATTTTTGAAGGTAGCGGAACGATTTAACCAAGTCGAGCATGGACTCAAAATCGCCTTGGCTGCTTATGAGTTTTAGTTACATGGCAAGACGTCCCTACTGAGCACAGAGCAATAAGGTGGTGAACGAGCCCTAAGTCTCTTATATGGTGGTACTGAGTACACAGAATTAGTTGAACAGGTAAAGTAAGATAAGAAGAAATACCAAGGTTTCAACAACTGACCGGAAAAATTCATTACTGAGATATATATATATAGTGAGTGAATGGTTGATGATGGAGGGGATATAGTACCATAGTAAAGAAGATAAAGCAAACCGCAGAGTATGCACTATATAAAAAGTAGAGGCTAGTATATGATAAGTCACTACTTAAAAGGAACTTTTTCATTTAAGTTCCTTTATACATAATTACGAAACTAAATAATCAATTGAGCATACAGGGTTAGCCTGCAAGAATTAAGAAACAATAACGTTACAAATCTCTGAATCCAGAATAACTCTAAAATACCTTTATTCTTATAAATATTCAGATACCAACATAATAGATTACAGAAAATGTAGTACATCATAAGAAAATTCAATAGCTCCCAAATAATGGGATTGGTGTACATCATATCCCAGTCAACACGATATATCACAGAGGAATATTGATACCGGCAGAAATAATAGAGAGAGGTGACTAAAGTAGTGCCAAATACAAAAATCGTAATACTATATTAACCAAGACAGGTGAATTATATTAGTACTAATACCATTTGTACTTAGTACCCTATTGTAGTGAAAAGTGAGTCGCGGTCCGTAGTTGTATGTGTAGAGTGATGGAAATCCATGTACCGAGCTTGTGTTTGTGTTGCTTACATGTTGTTTATACGCCATAGCAATTTACCCTCATGTAAGTTGTTGAACCACATTCATACCATTGTTAGAACAAAGCACCAGATGTTCAGTATTGATATTACCGCGTTTCTGGCGTATTTCTTTCCTCTTTTCAAAAACTAATATCTTTTTGT
>JABUQX010119888.1:2500-10000 GCA_015478945.1 Trachelipus rathkii | reverse complement strand
AAGAAACTACTAAGCAAGTCTTCAACTGTAATTACAGCGCAAATAAGGTGATCTGATGCCATATAGAATAAGAATAGTTGAAAAACTGAGTATTTTTTTATGCAATGGAATAAACTGTGGTTTTATTCAATTCACATAATTACTGTATTAATTTAAATCTGAAAGCATTATTAATTTCACACTCTAAAAGTTGCTTTTAAAGCTGAAATTTAACAAATTGTCTGAAATTATTAACAAGGTATAATTTTTTCATTATTAACTATGATCTATTAATACAGTGTGATCATTAGAGCATTAACCTATAATATGATTAAGTATAATAAGTGTTCTAAGTTAAATTTATTTTATAACTAATAGTAAGTTAATAGTTTTCTAAGTATAAATAGTTATAGCTAATAAGTTGATTAAGTAATAGTTTCATAGTAAAAATCCAATTCTAATAGCAAAAATATCTATCATAATAATTATCGTAATTTTACTACATTTCAGTATGCTAAAATAAATAATAATTTTTCATCCTATCATTATAATGTCTTTTTCTACCTTATTAACATTAATTATCTATTCCCCGAATTTACTACATTCGTTTACTTTGTAAATCTTTCTTTTTATTTATGCAATTTTATAAATTATTAATAATATTAATCTCAGCTTCGTGCAATATAGGACTTAATCACTTTTATTAAAAAGAGGAAATTAAACATTTTAGATTTTCTTTTCTTTTATTTACTATTATATTTATCTATAGTATATGACTTCCTCACCTAAGGAACATAGCATATGTTATATACCAAACCCATACTAACACACATTCTCTCTCTCTCCTCTAAACTCTCTTCTTCTTCTCATCTATCTCTCTCTTCTCTTACTCTCTTCATTCTTCTAATACTTCTCTCTGTCTCTCCTCTCTCTTCATTCCTATACTCTACTCATCAATATCACACACACATAAACACATACACACATACACATATATAATTATATATATATCTATATATATACTTATATATAGTATATATATATAATATAATATATATATATAAATATTAAATATATAAATATTAATTTGAATATATATATAATTTTTAACATATATAATAATTATTCTGTATATATATATAATATAAATATAATATATTATATATTATATATATATAAATATTATAATAATTATAAATATAATTATTATATTATATATAATATATATATTATATTAATATATATATATATATAAATTAATTAATATATATATATAATATATAATATATATATTAATATAATTAAATATAAGATATATATATATATATATTATATATAATTATATATATATAATTATATATCATATTATATATTATATATATATATATATATATAATATATATAATATATATATATATTATATATATATATATATTAAAATATAATAATAATAATGATATTAATATATATTATATATATATATATATATAATAATATATATAATATATAAATATATATTAATATATATATATATATAATATATATATAATATATATATTAACATAGGTATATTATATAAGCTAATTAATTATATAAATATATATTAATATATATTTATATATATATATTTATATAATATATATATAGATTAATAATTTATAATAATATATTATATATTAATAATATATAATATAAATATTATAATATATATATTAAATATATATATATATATATAATATGTATATATATTATATAATATATAATATATATATTATATTATTAAATATATATATATATAATATATAGATATATATATTTTAATATAATTAAATTAATATATAATATAGATATATATATATAATTTATATATTATATATATATTATAATTTATATATATATATATATATATATATATATATATATATTATATATATATATATATATAATTATATATAATATTATATATATATATATAAATATAATAGATATATATAATTATATATATATAAAATTAATTTATTTATTTATTAGTATTGACATGCTGTTAACATAATAAAATATCTCAAGATATATATATATATATATAATAAAATATATATAATATATATATATATTATATATATAATTAATATTATATTAATATTATAATATAATATATATAATATATATATTAATATATGTTCCCAAATATGGCTAAATATCTTGGTACATAAATTTATATAAATATATATAAGAAAGTAATATATATTTTTATAAATAGTAATTTAGCGCCGGGTTTTTATTTATATATGAATATTATATATATAAATATTATTATAATTATATATATATAATATATACATATATAATATAATAATATATAATTAATATATAATATATATAATTAATTAATATATTTAATATATAATATTATATATATAATAATTAATATTTATATATATATATAGATATGAAATTTAATATATATATATATATACTAATTATATATAATATTATAAATATATATATATATATATTATTATTATCATTTATCACCGATATCCCAGATTGGGGGTAGTAAGTGTATACGTAGCATACTCCAGAAATGGTAAAAGTAGTAGAATTGAATCATGACGTACCTAAAAGTCAAAAGGACTAAGCCTACCTCATTAGTAACTATCAGTCCCTCTCTTTAATAATATTACCCATTAAGTTGAGGAAATCATCATCGCAAATAGTCAAGAAGAATGCCCACCCGAATATGGTGTTTTCCGATAACGAAATGTAACGAACCCATCATACCGTAATATAAAATTAATAAATAATATAATTAGAGGTAACGTCGTCAGATATTGAGTAGGTTTATCTCCTGGACAAAGCCACAACCATACACCATCACAGAAAAAACCCACAATTTCAACCCTGTTCATATACACCTTTCATTCCTCGCACTCTACCAATAACTACGTAACATTATCTAACTACTACCTAATTCAGGTTATTCTTTATATGACTCAGTATCTCACTTTTCCTTATAGATCTCCCATTGCTAGAGCTATTACCTAAACCACACCCACCAATATACATTATCACGTATCTATATAACAATCACTGACTATCATTTCAAACCTATTATAGATAATGATCAAATTACTATAACCTCAAATTATAACTTCATCTCATTATTCTCTCTATGTACCGCCTTTTCTATTCATCCACTAACCACAACATAACTCAATAATACCTAATGCGATTTATTCTCATCATTTTTAATCAATATACGTTTATACGCATACCATTAATATCAGTCCTTAGTACAATGTCATACTGAAACAACCTTTATTATGTTAACCTTAGATTCATATATTACCATCTTTTCGTAACACACCACAGTTATCGCTTAATACTATTATTATTAACACATTAAGTAGTAGGAACTAAACATATCCCTCATGTCAAAAACCCTATGAACGAAACTCTATATTAGTATTATCTAATACATCTACAAGGATATGTTAAAATTAGCATACATGATTACACCTTTTACCTACCATTCACTAACTATATCCTATATCTAACAATTCTTTGCTAATCATCCGTTATCCCTTTTCATACAAATTATATCTATACAAATATTTAAAACTTAGGATACTTGTTCTATCTGTTTCACTACATCTAAATCATTTGACTTTCAGACTGCTGATAACTTACTCCTTCATCTAACTACCATTAACTATACTCCTTAAATTCTTAACATATTACTTAGAAACCCCTCCTTTTACACATCCTGCCATAAACTCTCTCTACCAATTCCCTCAAACTTTCTATCTCAGATTCAACTGGACAGAAAACCCAAATTCATCCGCATACAAATAAACATAGAGGTGAACATCTCACTCTACACTCTTTTCACATTCTTAACCATACTCATTTTTATCTAACTAACCTTCTCTGTCACTACCTAAACTTTATAATTCTATTCGAATTAATCACTCTAAATCCAATATCCAAATTAAAATAACCAAAATGATATATAACACACCTAAAGACTGTACCTCACTCCGACCATATTATATAATATATATATAATATATATATATATTAATATATATAGATATATAATAATAAATATATATTATATATATCAAAATATATATATATATATATATATTATATTATAATATATATTAATATATATATATATATATATATATAACAGTATATATATATAGATATAATAATATATATATAATAATTAATATATATATATATTGATATATATATATAATAATAAATATATATTATATTATATAATATAATTTATATTAATATATATTAAAATATAATATATATAATTATAGTATATATATATAGATATGATATAATATATATATACTTATATATATATTATAATATATATATATAGTATAATATTATATTTATATATATAATATATAAATATACTATATAATATATATATCATATATTAATATTATATATATATAAATAATATATAGAAAATAATTATTATATTAATATTATATATATATTATATATATATATATATTATAATATATATTATATATATATAATATATATATATCATATATTATTAATATATATATATATATATATAGATAAATAATTATATATATATATATATATATAATATAATTAATATATTATATTATTATATATTTATATTATATAATAGATTATATATATATATATTATATATATTAATTATCCTTATATTAATATATATATATAAATTAAATATTATATTATATATATATTATATATATTTAATTATATAATATATATATAATATAATTATATATATATAATATTATATATATATAATATAATTATTTATATATAAATATATATTATTTATTTATATCTTAATATATATAAATATATATATATATATCATATTAATTATATTAATATATAATATATATATTAATAATATAATTAATATAATATAATATTAATAATATATATATATATATAATATATAATATTATATATAATATAATATATAATATATATATATATTTATATATATATAGTAGTTTATATAAATAAATAAAATTAAAATAAATTATAATATAATAATATTTATTAATATAATAAATTATTACTATTATTAATTAATATATTATAATTAATTATAATTAACCTACCCTATATTATAATTCTGTTTTACCCACATACACTAATGGATAGTCAGCTTTGAATTTTTTGCTTTTTTTTAATATTATATGCCTATCAATTAAAATATGTATTTACACAAACATGTAATAAATTTACTTATAATAAAAGTAAATATATATAGTGATGACCCATGACGATCGATCCAACGGTTAAGCATCCATGATTACCTACAACGATAATATAAAATATAGCCACAGTACCGGTCCATCCGCTTTTACCCGCGTCTTTTGGCATACAAATCGTGAAACGTTTATAATTCTTTTTTTTTTTTTTTTAACTAAATATGAGTATAATACCCAAGAGTGTATAAAATTACCGCAAATGATAGGCATGTGAGTATACTATAAGCGGGTGAAGTCTCCGGAACCCCGCTCTTGGTATATTGGATTGATAGTATAATATATAATATACGCGAGGGGCGTTCCTCGCCCCTCTCTACTTACGAGTGAGGTATATGGTAATAAACGCCCCCCCCTCTTTGATCCCCTACCGTTGGCTCGAGCCCCCTAATTTATTTTTAATTAATATATTATCTAATTATTATGTATTTTTTAATACATAGTATTGATAAATAAACTTGAAATAGTTAAGCTGCTTCATATAACCAACAATTAATTATTAAATTGGTTTTATCTGTATAAGTGTATCCGTATCATTAGTTAAGAATATATTTCAATTTATAAAACAATATTACAAAATGTGAATTTTAAATAAAATTATTTAAAAATACTTCTAACTTTTGAATCATGTTACAATCAAGCCAAGTAATATATAAAACAATTATGAAAAATATATAAAATAAAATAATTATACTCAGATTAAAATTAAATATGATATAGATATATATATAGATATCTGAACCATTGTGAAAATACAGAATAATGAGTATAGTTATACCTGAACGGATGAATCTCATCCCGGCCAGTTATATATATATATATATAATATATTATATATATATATATATATAATAAATATATATATATATTATATCATATAATTATATATATATAATATATATATTATATATATAATATAGATATCCAGAAAAAGTAAATAAATGTTTTAAGTTTAAACGGAGGGGAAATGGGATGTTAAAAAGATTTTACAGAAGCTTAATTCAAAATGGGAAGAAAATATCAGAGAAAGGAGAAGGTTCTTTTCGGTTATGAAAGGGGCCCCAAGAAAGAAAAAGGGTCCCAAAAACAGCGGCAAATGCAAAAGATTTTCCTTTAATACATTTTGCTGTCCCTTTCCTGATGTTCCTCAGAAGATTGTTTTTAAAAGTAAGAATTGTTTTATATAAAATTTTAAACATGGAAACCCCAAAACAAAACACCCGGACAAACCAAAAAAAATTTATATATTTTATATACAATATATAATATATATATCTAAATATATATAATATATATATATAGATTAAAAATTATATAATATAAGATATATTGAATTATATTACCTTTTAAATTCTAACATTTGGATTTCAATTTATTTTTATCTAAGAGGTTAAGGGGTGACATAATAAGTTTATGCTTTTTCTAAACTTCTATATAATATCTAACATGACCAGTAACACATGTATCAGAAAATCATTAACAACAAACAAACATACTAGCTTTACAAAATTCTGTGTATCATTTTACACTTGCCATACATAGTGTACCGTTTTCGCTAAGCATTAACTTAATATTTTCATGTAACATGAAATTTTATTTGATTTCTTTCTAAGCTAAAACTTTGCTGAATTTTATGCTATTTTCTTTTAACATTAAGTAAAAATTTTATTAAAATTTGTTTAATATTTAAAAGTTTTTTTTTAAAAAAAATTAATGTTTCTTTCGTAAAAATGTATAAATTTATTATTACAAACTCAGAATGCTGTTTAGACATAACATTAATAAAGTAATATCTATCAAAACTAATAAAATTCATAATAGACTGATTTATGCAATCCTACTAAACTATCGAATAGAATTGCTAACAATTAACAAAGTTCTCAGCATATCAATCTTCGCAAAGTGGATTCATATATATATAGTAATAATATATATATATATATATATATATATATATATATATATATATAATATAATATATATATATATATATATATATATATATATATATAATATATATATAATTATATATATATAGATATACGTATATATATATATTATATATATATATATATCTAATAATATATAAATATATAAAATATATATATATATTATATAATATATATTATATATATATATATATGTATATATATATTATATTATATATATATATATATATATATATATATATATTATATATATA
>JABUQX010119887.1:12500-15603 GCA_015478945.1 Trachelipus rathkii | reverse complement strand
TGGGGCCAAGGGATGAGCCCCCACATTGCGATGCCATAGTGAGGGTCCGTCGCGGTACCGTGAAGCTCTAGGGTGGAATTTCAGACGCGGTGAGTTCCCACTAAAAGGTATAAAGGGAGGTAAGGCTGAGTTTTCTTTTTTCGACTTGTGTCACATTCTTCTACTACTTTTCTGTTTCTGGTACATGTTAGCGCACCTTGCCCCCAGTCTTCGGGAGAGGCGGTTGATGATGATATATATAGCATATATATATATATATAGCAGCATATATATATGTTAAGTATATATATATATATATATGTTATAGCAAAGGTATATATATATATATATATATATATATATATATATAAATAATGACATACTTACATTCATAAATGGAAATTTATTTAGAATACATTTATAAAAATAATAATATCAATACGTAGGAGAAAATGATAAAAAGAAAATAAAAATATTGGCAAGTTAAAAATGCCAAAAGTACTTGCAAGTACCAAGCACGTACCAAGTACAAAAGGCTCAAGTACAAGTACAAGTACACAAGTACAGTGGTTTTAGAAACCGCAAGTACAAGTACAAGTACAAGTACTCTCAAATTTGTTTACTTAAGCACAAGTACAAGTACAAGTACTGTACTTGAACCCAACTCTGATATATATATATTTGGAGTATATATATATATATATATATATATATATATATATATATCATATAGATATATATATATATATATATATATATATATATATATATATATATATATATTTGGGGGGGGGATGTAGGCGCAGTCCAAAACGATTCAATTACCCTCTATTGTTCACGTGGAGTGTTAGGTTGGATTGGAACATTTCTCTGTTCTCCAGTGCCCAAAGGTTCAGTTTTTCGCGCTTCATTAACACACAAGGTAATTGAGCTTGTTTTCCTGTCTACACAGGTGTTGTCTTTTGGTTTGCTCAATAGACACTCGCTCTTCTTTACACACCGCAATGCAATACTTTGGCAATCAATTTTTTTTAACATATTTATAAAATGACGATCACACGTGCACCCTCGAAGAAGTCACGGGGGGTAAATATAGTCTCTCGTCAACCCCTGCCATACCGTCACTTGAAAGTTGGCGACCTCCAATGATATGTTTGGTGCCGGAACGAATTTATAGTCTTGTTCTTTTTTTTTCCTTAAAATTTCTTCATTATTCTCTGTCTTTATTCTAATTTCCACGTTGTGAATATATATAACCTCTCTTCCTCTAGAGTCTAGAGAGACAAGACAAGTAAACGAGGTTTAGACTAGAGTCTAGAGTCTAAACCTCGTTTTCTTGTTCTTGAACTGAAAACCAGGAGCATGAGCGCCCAGACTACGAATACTAATGTGTTCACGGGTAGAGTCTCTATTAAATTTCAGTCAAAACCATATTTCCTGCGTATGCAAGCACCGACGTTGACTATTCTTGTGTTTTTAATTTGAATTCTTCCGAATCTTCCACCTTATGACTTAGGCTCTCTTGCCAAACTTAGACTATATTCATTTATTATATTTATTCATCCTCCTAAACTCTTCGACTATTCTAAACTTCAAAAGATAGCACATTGTCACATCTTCATCTTTCTCGGAAATCATTGTTTTTACCGATTTTAATGTTCACCACCTCCAATATATATATATATATATATATATATATATATATATATATATAGGTATATATATATATATATATATATATATATATATATATATATATATATATATATATATATATATATATATATATATAGGCAAGGCCCGGGTTCGGTCCCCTGTCCGGATCCTAGGGAGCAATTACCTTAGAGAAGTTCCACTTCTAGTCTTCTAGTTCTCAAGACGCAGTTGGGCTTTCCTTCCATTTTCTTATCCGCAACAACATTGAACAAATGTAGCAACTTACTACAAGTATCCTTGATGTTCCTGGAAATGAACCTAACTCTCTAGGTTTTACCTAACCTAGAGTGTTAGGTTAGGCTCATTTTCATTTTAATCTGTTCGACTCTTTCCGCCTCTGTCTGAGCTTTTCCGATGGCCTTCTTATCTGTATATCCTGTTCTGTTTCTTTAAGTCTTCAACAGGAAACATTTTTGACATTCCGGTGCTGCAAATTTCTTTGATGATTTATTTATACATTAGAATGATTATTGCCTGGGCGGGAGAGATCCCTCGGAATGCGCAGAGGACATAATCGAAGTGATTCTTTTAGGTCTTCTAAAGTTGTGATTTCTACTCTTTCTTTGTAATAAAACTCATAATCTTTGGTTTAATTTTTCTGATTTTCATGTTATACATCGAGGGAAACCGTCTTCTGTAATTACCGTTATGTTCAACTTCAGAATCTTATGCCCTTTTTTATTTCATTCCAGAAAAGTGCAAAATACAGATGTCTTTCTGGTTCCTCCTCTTCCTCACTCTCTTTCCGGAATTTTGCACAAAAAAAAATGTCATTTCCAATTTTGTTTCTTCTTACTTTCCTTCCTCTTGTTTTTTTCCCCAGCACCACACTACTGTTTTACTTTATCCTAAAGCTGAATTCTTCGCTCTTCCAATTGCCTCTAATTTCACTTTACACTATTCTGGAGCTATTCATCCTTATCTACCTCTCTCCAACTCATTTATACCTAACATTATAATCTCTCTCTCTCTCTCTCTCTCTCTCTCTCTCTCTCTCTCTCTCTCTCTCTCTCTCTCTCTCTCTCTCTCTCTCTCTCTCTCTCTCTCTCTCTCTCTCTCTCTCTCACCATGAACTTAACTCATGGAAGGCGTACGGAAGGTCCTGATTAAATCCTTCCCGTAGCTATTAAAACGTTGTTTCGAGACTGCACCTCCTCGGTAAATTATTTCTTTTCCGCTTCTCATCTTCGACCCAACCTGTTTGCTGGAAGGGTGTGTTCATTCACTCTGTGATAAAAATGATGACCCCCCCCCCCTCAGCCCTCTGTCTATCGTCCTACTGTTTTAACCCATGTTCTATCCAAATTTTGAATTTATCCTTTATAAAAGATTTGGCAATACCTTAATTATTTTAACCTTATCTCAGGTCTCCAGTATGGCTTCCTTAAGGAACGCTCGATGGATGTTC
>JABUQX010119887.1:0-2500 GCA_015478945.1 Trachelipus rathkii | reverse complement strand
TAAACCGTTTCTATGTCTATAAAGTATTAATTCACACTAAGTTTTAATGATAGGTTAGTAAACATTTGCAATGAACATAGGTGAAAGCAATAGAACTCTGTAGTTAAAGGACTAAGGAGAGGAGGCTCTTCTTTTGGTCACGGGTACCCAATGGGATTATGCTTCCTGCAGGATGGAGAGTCGAGCTTCTAAACAGAGACGAAAGAGTTTGCCATGGCAATGTGCAATCTCGGAAACACAAGTTTTGAGAACAACAATAGGAATACCATTAGGGTCATTCATACACTTTAGTATTTATCTCAGAGATAGCTAATATATATATATATATATATATATATATATATATTATATATATATATATATATATATATATATATATATATATTATTATATAATATATATATATATATATATATTCCATTAGTGTTTTTCCTCATAATTCTGCCCTATCTGGTAGAAATACGGTTAAGAAATGAATATGTTTGCTCTCTCTATCTCTATTAGATCCTTCTTTTATTATATTATTTTCTTATATACCCATTTTTTTCTTCTTTTTCTAGAGTTGCATGATCACTACAGCTTTTAAATTCTCTTCTTGCTGACCTAGATGAGGTTTATGGATGTAGCTACTTCAAGTTTTTTTTTTTAAACGCGTTTTTTAAACATATTTTTCAAATCTTCATGTCAACGATTCCTCTTAATTATTTTATTAGTTATGATAATTCTGTTGTGCAAATATCATAGTAATTCATTTTCTTGGGCTTTAATATTAACAGTCACTCGCTGTGGATGCATGTTCCTCTCGTGCAAAACCGATTTTATATGATAGTGGTAATTTTGTTTCTTAACAAAAAATCCTAGTTGAAAACCTGCCTTACCATACATCAGTAAGGAATAAATGTTGTCGTTTACCTGAAATTATTGCTAGAAAGTTCTCGCACACTATAAATTGCTGTTCACATTCGTTTGGTGACAGTCGTTGCAGAAGCTGAATGCTGAATAGATGATAGTTGAGATTTTCTTCATAACACTCGTCAAGGATGTCTCAATAATTTCAATCTCTAATGAGCGTCTCCTGGCAAACCTCTGAGGACTACGACTACAAATGCCATACTACCGTACAGTTTTTATGTATTCTATCCTTCGTGATGATCGTTGCCTGCCTGTGAAATACGTATAACCCATTTCAACAAATGATGTTTCCTTTGGGAAAATTCCGAACGTTGTTCTCTCTTCGATACGCTCTCAAATCTACAGTAATTGAGAGGTTGATTCCAAATACAGCTTAACAATTTGTGGGCGCTCTTCAGTTGTCCACCATTCTGTTTTCACGTTTTCATTGCACCTCAGGTGTCTACAACAATCTGAAATAAAGAAAAATATTTTCATAATCCCACATCAAAGGTGGGTACCCCGCTCATTTAGGGGTAGTCCGCTAGCGCACCTCCGCACCTCGAGAAAACGTAGTCCGCTAGCGCTCCTCCGCACTTATTCAGACCATCAAACCTCCGCTATCGCAAGTCCGCACGTCCGCACGTCTCCCGCTAATAATGTGCGACTTCACAAAAGATTTTAATATTAAATACCAAATAGTATATATCTTTACAAAAAATTTATTTATAATATTATATGAAAAATTGAATGAATATTTACAAAATCTCAAGATTTTCAACTTCCTCCTCAATGTCTTCTTCAAAGGACAAGAGATCCATATTACCTTTCAAAAAGGATTAGGTGCCTCAAAATTAAAAGCAGTAAAGCTGACCTCTTGCCCTCAAAATTCCCCACCAATTACTAAATATTCGCTCATACAGCCGCGAACTAGGGAGAGGTCAGTGCTATTATATTTTTATGAAACAAGCTTCAACAAATTCTGCACTATGCTGAAAGGGAAAGATGTCCTTGGTAAGAGGAGTGCTGGTTTTAGTTCACTTCCAGCAGTCCATTGCAATTTAAGGTCCTCACCTAAATCATTCTGCCTCCCTTCTGAAATATTTTTGACCACCCCTGCCACCCATAAGAAAGGTCTATTTTCGTCCAAGACCTTTAGTAGGAAATCCATGAAAGCCTCGACTTCTTGCAGATTCGATTGCCTAATGCTAGCGTATCGCAGCTCGGTAGCTATAATATATATATATATATATATTATATATATATTATATATATATATAGTATATATATATATATTATATATATAGTATATATATATATATATTATATATTTATGTATATATATATATATATATTATATATATATATATATTATATTATATATATATATATATATATATATATAATATATATATATATATATTATATATATATATATATATATTATATTATATAATATATATATATATATATATATATATATATCCCATATTATATATATTATATATATATATATATATATATATTAATCAGTTTGTGTAAAACCCAAATATATATATATATATATATATAGTATATATATATATATATATATATATATATATATATA
>JABUQX010119886.1:20000-22500 GCA_015478945.1 Trachelipus rathkii | reverse complement strand
AACATTACAAATCAGTAGTTTTAGTGTTTCTCATTCAGCTGAAAATATATGTCTAAAAAGTGAAGAAATACTTAAGAGCTGGAATTTAAAAAAAAGAAAATATTCATGTGGTCCTAAGATAACGCACCAAACATTACAAAAGGTACGACAGGTGTTATAAATGAAACATGTTTTATTAATTCCTTACAGCTAGTAATACATGATGCTATATTTTCTCAAAAATCAATTAAAGATTTAATTACTTTATGCCGCTACCGTGGCTCAAACGGTAGAGCGACGGAGTCGCATGGCAAGGTCGCGGGTTCGAATCCTAGTTCGGATCCTAGGTAGAAATTACCTAGAGAAGTTCCCTCCTTGAATAGGGCTATGCCCGTGAGGTGTGAACTTTTATATAAAAAAAAAATGTAGGAAAATTGTAGGTCATTTTAGTAGATCACCAGTTGCCACAACTAAATCAACTGAAATTCAAGAATCAAATTTGCCAGATACACAAGCTTATCCAAGATGTGGAAACAGATGGAATTCATCATATTATATGCTGCAAAGGATCGTAGAGCAAAAAATTGAAATTACTATATATTCTTCAAATTCGAAAACCAATCTAGAAATCTTAAATGCAAATCACTGGAAGCTAATGGAGAATATAATTAGATTGCTACAACCATTTGAAGAATTAACTAAAAGAGCGAGTGATGATGATGTATATTTATCTTTTGTAATACCTGCAGTTAATGCATTGCAAAAATATTTAGCAAAAACTTGGAAGAATAGCGGTGTAAAAACTATGAAAGATGAACTTTTAAATTCTGTTACTGAACGTTTTGGTACCATTAAAGAGAAGAAACTTTATGTATTTGCAACAGTTCTAAATCCACAATACAAATTAGCTCCCTTTGATATTATTGATCAGAATAAAATAAAATTTATGCTCAAAGAAGAAGTAAAACTTTTTATAAAAGTTAAAGAAAATATTACATTAAGTTCAGATTCTGATGAACAAAATGATGATCAAAATGATCAGTCTTATACAGATTCACATGAAGAAACTGTGAAAATGAAACGGCAGATATTGAGAAGGAAACACATTCAATTTTCTGGAAGTGCTTTGATGACATGCTACAAGAAAAATCAAACCAAGTGGAACTGATCAAAGGAGAAAAAAGTTAAAATGCAAACGTAGAAGCAGCAGTGAGAGAAAACAACATGAATTAGAAAATACTATTCAAACTACTGTGGATAAATATTTTGCAGCAACACTTATGGAACGAAAATCGGATGCTGATCCACTGTTTGGTGGAAAGAAGAAAACTCTTTACCCGTGATGCATCTTACCTGAATTAGCTAGGAAATTTCTCTCTGCTCCACCTTCAAGTGTATTTAACGAGAGAAATGTTTAGCCAAGCAGTAAATATTTATACAAGTTAAAGGAATCTTCTCAAAAACTAGCTGATCAGCTCCTGTTTCTTCATCATAATTTAAGAGCATTTGATTTTAAATATTAGAGAATGGTTACCTAAATAGCAATGCATAAGCTAAATATTTAACTTTCCTTTCACTGACTTTGTGTTTAACAATATAATTTAATTTTCTCAAAAAAATTCTATTGTGATACTCTATACAGTATCGATAACGCTTGTACATGCCACTTATAATATAATATATATATATATATTAATATTACTATATTACATATATATATATATATATACTAATCTATATATATCATAATATATCATTATATATATTATATATATATATTAGTATATATATATATATATATATATATACCGTTATATATATCATTTTCAAATGTTAGTTTGTTAAAACATAAAAACTCTTTAATAATTTAAAGATTAGGATCTCGAAAGTCAGTCAGCCTTTTGGTCAAATATGGCATGTAACAATTTCATTTACCTATTTCTGTATTGCATTTTTAAAACTAGATTATCTAAAGTGTATTTTTTGTTAGGGGTAGTTATTTTGGATATCAAACCCTTTTTAAGTTGTTTATCAAAATAAATAGTCAATTTTAGTAAATGGTGTCATATAGGCTTATTCATATTATTATATATTATATTGTTATAAATATTAGTTATTAGTTGGACTACTATTATCACTACAACAAAAAAATATTTAAAATAATTTTTTTACACTTTTTGTATGAATCAGTTCTTCTAAATAACTTTATTTCATTAAATGTCTCATTATTGCTTTCAATGAATTATAACTATTTTTATTTTCAAAACTATCTTTCAAAAATATAGGTCTCCGGCCGGGAAAGCCGGAGACTAGTGGTCTCCGGCCGGAGCTGGAGATCTTTAAAAAGGCCGGAGCGCCGGGCCGGAGCCGGAGCCGGAGCTGGAGCCGGAGCCGGAGCCGGAGATCCGGTGCATCCCTAAATATAATATATATATATATATATTATATAGTATATATATATATATATATATATATATTATATATATATATATATATATAATATATATATATATATATATAT
>JABUQX010119886.1:12500-17500 GCA_015478945.1 Trachelipus rathkii | reverse complement strand
AAGTTATGGTGTTTTTTGTTTTAAAGGCTGGAATTGAAATAGGGTTTTAAAATGAAATTGTAATATTGGTAAGTGTGTAAAATTAGGCTTATTTTTAAATATATATATCCTCTCCATTTCTTATTTATTGACATAAGTTTTCAGCATAGGTGTTAAAAAGGAAGGTATTAACATTTTTAGTAAAATTTATTTGAAAGGTCTTATGAATACGGGCTATACAATCTCTCACAATATATAATATATATTAATATTTAATATACATTATAGGGTTATAAATTATAAAATAATATACAAATACATTTCAATCCATTTAATTTTTCCATCATTATTCTTTATAATATTTTAACCTTTTTAATACTTGGTAGATTTGTTCTTATTATGGCTATTTGGATTGATCATTCATGGATCGAAAAATTTATCTTAAAGTTAAAATAATAATATAATATTATAATAAATATAATTAAATATATATATAATATAATATATATAATATTATAATAATTAATAAATTAATAATAATAATATTAATAATAATATTAGAATAAATACGTAATATTGGATTAATATAACGTTTTCAACACAACATTAATATACAAATATATAAAATAATAATAATAATAATAATAATAATTATAATATGAAAAGAGAAGGTTGATTAGAAGAGAAAGAATTAGAAGAATCCGAAAATCTACGGAGAAGAAAAACTATACGTTTAGTATTATGATACGCAGATGAAGGACGACGTGCAATCATCTTTATGGATCAATCCATCTTAAGATATATAGTCTCTTTTGTGACACGATGCTGAGGCGAGATAAATTGGTGGCAAGTAGAATTCTATGTAGCGTATCCATCTTAGCTATCGACAAAAAGGCAATTTGCATATCTGGATGAAAATGGAAAATTTGGACGAGAGCTACTTGGAATAGTAGGTGCGATGGGAGACCAGGTATATATTTTATATGTCGATGTGGATGGGGGTAGATGTAAAGAACGTTGCTAATCAGTAAAAGATAGATGAGAAATGCAGTTGTAATATGTCGTTTAAACTGAGCTTGCGAGAATCGATTAGTATATTGCTTCTGAGGTGTAACATGGGAGTGTAAGCGGAGGAGATAGATTCTATTCAGACCACTTAAGCTGTTATTAATATTTATATTTAGACGTAGTGATAAGGAAAGTGAGGGAGGGGAGAGACAGGGAGAATTTGAAGGGGACATAATGGCATATATTGACGGAAATGATCTGGCATGTTAGGTAGAGAGAGAAAGGAGCGAATTTGAGTGATGTTGGAATGTGAGTGCTTTATGTAGGGAGGCTGGAGGAAGCAGTGAGGTTGAGGATGAAACATACAGAAGTACATAGATATTAACGATACCGGTTAGGGGATGAGGATGGTGGATGAGAGGGGAATGATTAAGTATATAATGGAGTGGTAAACACCTGCAATTAATCTCAGGGAGGAATGATTTTTAACGAGGGGAGGAAAGATGGTAAGGAGAAAGATTAAGTCAGATAGGAATGTGAAATAAGTACGGATTAGTTATTTTGAAGCTGAGAGTATATACCTATCACAAGATGAAAGATAGAAACATCGGATTAGAGGTTAAAAAAGTGATTTTTTTAACAGCATTCTGACTCCGACACTGCTGATATCGGAAGCTCAGGAATCACTGGACAACAACGAGAAGAGAGAAGAGTAGAATACAAGCGGCGGAGATTATTAGGGTATATTTAAGAAAACTATGAATATGGAAAATGAGTAGGTATACAGAATAAGGTAATAGAAATAATAGAGAAGATTATATAGGTGTGAAAAGAAGATGATATCCTGGAATAATGGATGTAGGAGAGGATTTGAGATGGTAGTGGGGTTAGACATACTGGAGAGGATGGAGCAGAGACAAAAATGCCAGAAAAGATAGATTGTGAATTGACAACCAAGAGGGCAGAATAGACCAAGGGGAAGACGGCCGAAGAAGAGATGGGCGAGAGTTCGGTGGAGGTGACTGTCTCTTGGAAATGATTGTAATGATGTCTCTTTACTCAATTTGAGTTAGTAGCAAAAGAAGCATTCTATTGAAGGAATTCAGTTGCAGGAGACGGGATATAGTCCCTGGAGAAATGAATAGTCTTAGACCGCGGCTGACAGGATGAAAGAATCCTTCCTGGGAGAGGGAAAAAAGAAGAGAAAGAAAGAAAGAAAATGAATAATATTAATATTTAATTATATTATATATATATAATATAATTATATATATTAAATAATATATATAATTAATAATAATAAATATATATAGGAAGAAATGATATAATAGTTATTATAAATTGATCATTATAATTTAATATATATATATATATTAATAATATATATTATATATATATAGTATATATATATATATATATATATTATATATATATTATATATATTAATATATATATATATATATTATATATATTATGTATATTATTATATATATATATTATAATAATATATTAAAATTTATATATATTTAATATATAATATATATATATATATAATATATATATATTAATTATATATATATTATATAGATGATATTATAAATTATATAATATGTTTTTAGAATCCAGTTATTTTTATGTGAGTATAGTATCAATATATTGGATTTATATATAGTATATACAGTAGGTATTTATCTATTAAATGGTGTCAATTAATGAGTAAAGAGAGGCTAATAAGGATCATATTGATGTGTTTCATACGAATTTGCTTAATGTTAACGATCAATTGTATTATGTTTTAACTCTCAATTATTATATTGCGATTCACAGAATGTATTCGTTTTGATGAAATATCTGACTCTATATAAGACTCAGCCTTACCTCCCACCTGGATAAGTCTGAAGAGGACAGAGGAGGCCAATCCGTGGCATCAGTGCTTAGATGGGGATAACATTGGAGACATTGACGGCCGGACATAGAGTACGAGTTACCTACAGTAGGATTGAGATAGAGGAATTCGTAAAATCAGTTTAGGTTTGGAGAGGAAGTAGGCCTAACAGATACTAAAAAAGGCGTGAAAATTTTGTTATCCAGTTGGGAGAACAGCGAGGCAACACGCTCCAGACGATATTATTGGCTAGCTAGAAGAAGAAAGATTTCAAGCCGTTAGAGAACACTTCGGATGTTGTTTTTCTTGAGATAGGATTAGACTATTAATAATTATTTATATTTGCCATACTTAAGGCACATACTTCCATCTCTTCTATAATTTTCAGACGGTAAATTAATAAAAATAAAATTATATTATTGGATTATCTGTTATTAATGAGTATAGAGGATTGAATATCTTAGATTAATCTGGTCTTAAGAATTAATAAGCAATAAGGTTAGGATTAGAGTATGAGAAAAGCTGTAATTTATACCACGATAATTCAGAGATTGAGTGAGCAGCCATCCGGAATGATTGGTAAGAATTAGATAAAGCCCACACCTGCAGAAAATCATGCCATATACTAACAAAACAAATCACAAACATACACAATGTCATATATATAACATCAAGCAAATAATAATTGAAAATCACAAGAAAATTATATTATAGTAAACTTATGTTCAATACTAAAACCTTAGCAATTTTTAGTTGCTAAAATTAATTAAGATTATTATAGATCAAAATTTATATCTAGTATATTGAAAAAACTTGTAAGTTACGCACTGCTCAGACGTGTAGATGTCAGCTCAGCGCTCATTTATTCCTAAAGAGTTGGCAGAAAATCGGTATTACGGAATCTACAACACACCTTACACAAACACTAATCTACATCCTTACTATTCACATCTATTTTTTATGTCTTTGATTTAGTTATGCAGTTTTTTTAGTTTAACACACACATGCTTATTGGTCACAGTCACGCATTATATTAGGTGATATATGGGTGAGGTTATTATAATATTTATGTATATATAATAAGTTCGAGTAGGTTAGTATTATTAATTATAGTTACATACTTAATAATTTTGTAATATGTCGTGATTGTTATACCTATATTATATGTCATTTTATTATATTTTAATTGATCTATTATGTTATATGTATCAACCGTTCAGAGTATACACATAAAGAAGGAATTTTATTCTATTAAAAAATGATTAATTAAGTAACATTTTATTTAGATATGAGTAACTTATACATATTATAGCCATATATATAATTGTATATATAATATAAATATATATAGTTATAATTATAATATTATATTTATACTTATGATCTATATTAATACCACAATATATAATGTATAGATAGAATAAGTATATATATATATATATATATATATAAATTATATATTTACTACTATTAACTCATTATTATCTTTAGCCTATTATAAGGTATATTTTATCAGAATATAAGTATATTATATATAAATATAAGATATTTAATATAAAAATGAGATATAATGAATAAAATAAGTTTTATTTACCTACATATCCTTGTATAATATAATTAGAATTATATAGTTATGTATACTATAAATTATATGATTTAGTTTTATATATATGAAATATAACAGTTATATAATATATAGGTATTAATATATATATAATAATTAAAGTAGGTATACCTTAATATGTTTTTGATTAGATATCATATCTATATATATATAATATATAATATATATATATATAATATACTATATATACCAATATATATATATATATATATATATATATATAGTAACATATATTATATAATATATATTATTATATATATATATTCATATATAATATAATATATATATATATATATATATATTTTTATATATATATATAAATATAGTATATATATATATATATATATATAATATTATATATATTATATATATATATATACCGTTTATATATATAACATTATTAACAAATTAAGATGAATTAATTTTCAAAGAAACTGTAAATATCTTTGAAAGTGAAACTAAAAACATTAAATGAGTTTCTTTATTAACCTTAATATTTACTAA
>JABUQX010119886.1:5000-7500 GCA_015478945.1 Trachelipus rathkii | reverse complement strand
ATAATATTATATATATATTATTATATATATATATATATTATATATATATACATTATTTGGTCAGAAACCATACATATAGGTACACTTTCCATGACCAATTTCCGATCTCGGGATTGGAGTTTTGTTGCTTCGACTCGGGATTTGGGTTTATGTGTGGTGAGAATGAAATGAAATGAAATACATTATTATTATTATTATTATTATTATTATTATTATTATTATTATTATTATTATTATTATTATTATTATTATTATTATTATTATTATTATTATTATTATTATTATTATTATTATTATTATTATTATTATATTATTATTAAATTCTTGCAAAATCAGTATCATCCCACTATCTAAATAAATTTAGTACTAAAAGTAATTAAAATAAAACCGTGCATTAAAAAATGAAAATATTCGTCTTTCTTTAAATTTTAAATTTACTTCTCCCCAAACTTGAAACTTCAAATCGGAAAAGGAATTGGTAAGTTTTTTAACTTTTTTTTATTTCCTTTTACTACTTCCATATAAAGTTTATATTTTAACTTGTTTGATTGTTTATAAAAGTTTTTATTTTTTTCTAATTGTATTTCAAAAAGATTGATATTTACTTACATAACGCCTGATATTTGAAATATATCAATGTTGATTTTTTTTATACTATTGATTTTTTTTATACTATGAAATATATATTTTGTAGCTTAGCAAGATGAAATAGATGGCGACACTGTCTCCATATTTATTTTATCTTCATGAATGTCTTCAATATAATTTAATTTAACACTTATATGAGTTCTCCTTAAAAAATTATGTTTTCTTTCACGCTTTAGTTTTCTCTTTATTTCATCGGTAACTTTTATAATATTAGGGTTTTGCTCGTGGACAATATCGGACGAAAATGAGGCATTTTTAGGAGTTTTCTTGCTATTATTTAACTTGGGTCTCCATTTCAGTTGCCACAAACGTTTCAGTTCTTTTATGAATCTTTTGTTGAATGCATAATACAAAAAGAAGTTGCAAGAATAATGACAGCTCATAAGAATAGTTGACAAAAGTTTGAACACACTGAAAATAAAAAATATAAATTAATTGGAAAGATATTATATATATATATATATATATATCATATATAATATATATATATATAATATATATATAATATATATAATATTATATATATAATATATAATAACTATATATATATATAATATTATATATAAATTGAAAGAGGGAATGGGAAGTTCTAATATTATTATTCTCCTCAATAGACAAGTCCCATATTATTAATTGCCTTGTCCAAGATTAAGATACATTCCCTCCCTTACATCACAGCATGTCCAACATAAGATGAATTACAGGAATACAGAACATATTTACAATATTTTTCAAGCATTGAAATGAATATGTAGAAAAATATAGAATGGCAGCGCTTGTCTGGTAATGAAGAGTGTCTCTGACATGCTTAAATAAAGTTTGTTTCCTTGTTCCTTAATATCTGTGATATTCGAAAGCTTTTTTTTTTTTTAATCCCATTTGTTTGGGCACTCTCATCTTTTACTAATTTTATTTCCAGTTAAGCAAACTTCAGTTGTCTGACCAATTTAAGAGAAACCTTGTAGAATTTTCTTTCACTTTCGGCATTGCCTTCCTGACTCTTTACTCTAAGGCTTTATTTTTCTTGCCATTCTACTATTAAATTCATCTAGAATGTCTACCTCTTAATTTTAATAGGTATTTTAAACTTCTATTAATTTATCTGGACTCAAAGGTAGACAACATTTTCGTTTCTTCGTCATATTCTAAAATCAGTATCCTTGATAAATCTAATATTATCATCACCACTAATATTCATTTTGAAGGATTGTATTTGAGTAATTAGTGTAGTTCCACTATCGAATATCGAATCGTTTCATCAAGAGAAGCAAATTATACTAAGCTTATTCTTAACTATTTGTGATTTTTTTTACAGCAATATTGCCCTCATTCTTTCTTTGGATTCCTTCTAACAAAATATGTGGGAAAATAAAAGGAGAAAGGACTTTCAGCGATAATGAGCATGAAAGAATAACTGTAGATATATATTAGATCAGATATAAAAAGAGATGAACAAAATAGATCTTATTATGCAAAAATATGCGTCCCAAGAGTTCCTTTGAAATAATACAGAAGAATTGTCCCCATTGTAAGTAATGAGGTGAAGAATGCAAACATTAGACTGTACTTCCGGTAACAAGTAATTGGAAAGAGTGAGGTTTGATGGTGTATTGATAGTTATAAAGCCTCATAGAACTCTGTGACACAATTGACTCTTCAGGCATGACTCGTGACTTAATCAAGGATGCAAAATTATACTAAACAGAAGCAAAATAAAGGTCAGATAATCGGAACTCCTAGTCACTTAAAAAGACTTTTCAAAAACGGGAAGCAGTGAAGTTCTTCCTGAAACAGTGACAAGAATAAGAAATTTCAAGAAAGTTAAAGAAAAAGATAAGGAAGAGTTTCGTAT
>JABUQX010119886.1:0-2500 GCA_015478945.1 Trachelipus rathkii | reverse complement strand
TATGGAGGAAGATGCACTTGAAGATGTATCCTGATTTTTACTATAATGGCAAAAACTTACTTTGCTTCTCCACCATGAAGCGTTGTCAGTGAACGCCTCTTTAGTGATCTATGTTTCAAAATATAATTGAATCTATGTTGTAAAATAAAGTTGAATCTATGTTGTAAAATATAGTATATTAAATACCGAATGAAGAGTTGATAAACTATTATTTTTCGATGTATAACCTTTTAAAAATTTATTTCTACTATTGATCAATGCTGTCAACTCTGACTCTAAAAGTTAATGTAGTGATTTCCCTGTGTCAAAGGGCGGAGATTGGGGAAAGGCGTAGTTGGGATGCGTATAAGATGATTTGTTCCTCGTAGTATCTTAGAAACATGGAAAATTTAATGTATTTTTATTCATTTAATTCATTCGCGCACGCATTCAAATTCGCTAATATTAATAAAATTTATTCGCATTGCCATTCGCATTTTCGAATACCGTATATAATATATTATATATATATATATAATATATAATATATATATTATATATATAAATATATATATATACTATATATATATATATAAATTTATATTATATATATATATATATATTATAATATATATATCATATATATATATATATATATATATATATATACTATTATTATTATATTATATATATATATATATATATATATATATATATATATATTATATATATATATATATGGTATATATATAAATGTATAATTTAGATATATTATGTAAGTTTTTTTTTAACAGTATATGAGTATATTTCTGTTTATATAAAATTTATATATATATATATATGTAGTATACTTATATATATTTATATTAATATATATATATTATTATATATTATAGTTTGAAAGTAGACTTTTATATTATATATATACTATATATATATATATTATAAATATATTTATATATATATTATAATAATTATATTAATTATATATATATATATATTATATATTATATATATATATATAATTATATATATTATACGAGTATAATGCATACTCTGCTGAAAACCAAATCTAATATTTAGTCATTATGGTAAACAATATTATTTTTAAATTGAGATTCAAAGTCTCTTTTGTGTTTTATCCAAATGGCTATTTTTATATTTGTCTCAAAAATGTATTTAGTTTTAATTTCTATTTGTTTTTTTTTGTTTTTGTTTTTTTTTGTTTTGTGTTTTTTTAGAGTGTTTTATATGGGTAAATTTGGCTGTGTTCGTTTTTTTGTTTAAATAATTCCCAATCACGCAAATTTAACTGCGAACAGAAATCGATATTTGTGGTTGTTTTGGAATGAAAATTTGTTTTACAATTGGGGAAAAAATGACATATATTTCCTTGTTTTAGAAGTTTGCCTTGAAGAAGTTATTATTATTATTATAAAATTTAATTATTATTATCTATGATTCTTGTACATTATTATAGTGTTATTATTTTGTTATTATTTTATTAATTCTTATTATTTATTATTAATTATTATTATATATTATATTATTAATTATTATTAATATTATTATTCATTATTATTATTATTAATTATTATTATATTAATTATTATTATTATTATTATATTATTATTATAATTATTATTATAACAACTGTTTTTTAACTATATTATGTCATTAATATTTAAAAATTTATTATTTTAAATTATCTTAATATTTCTTGATTATATTATTATTATTATTATTATTATTTAATAATTTTATTATTATTATTATTATTATTATTATTATTTTGCTATAATATTTTAATAATAATTTCTAGAAGAAAAATTACGCTAAAACCGAACATTATCAATGAATTTTAGAAAAAATTTAAAATATTACGTGTGGAAGCTTCCCTTCCACATTTTGATATATAATATATATATATATATATATAATATAATATATATAATATATATAATATATATAATAATATATATATAATATATTTATAATATATATTATATATATATATAAATATATATATATTATATATATATATTAAATAATATATAGGGAGATACAAATTTATACCCAAACCCTGGATCTGACTTAACAATCCGCGCTCAGGTAATCAACATTTATTAACATTGGTCGGGAAATACTCTGTTACGGAGATAGCACCATTCACCTCGCGGCCCGTGGCACACACACATACACACACATATATATATATAATATATATATATATTACTATAATATAAAAAAAAAATTAATAAAATATATATAAATAAAAATAAAATAATATAATATAATATAATATATATATATATATATATATAATATCTCGTCAAAATTAACCTACCACTGGCTCATATGACGTTAACAGGTTACAAAAAGGACCAGAACGCTGTACAACTTATTATGCAAATAACATAACCACGTAGGAAACAGTATGACAAAGCTGTTATACAATGATGGGAAGTATAGGGTCTGCCATGGCAATAATTATAGGTAAATGACAATTCCAATCGTAAAC
>JABUQX010119885.1:27500-32500 GCA_015478945.1 Trachelipus rathkii | reverse complement strand
TATATATATTAAGTATTATATTTAAATATATACTATTGCTTATATATTTTTAAATTTAGTAATAAATTTAGTATATATATTTTTTTTTTTATTTTTTTACGGTATATCACCACCGCTCACGCGGCAATGCCCTATTCAAGCGAGGGGGTGTTAAAAAACAACGCAAAAATTTCAACTACACAGATTACACGATACGCAGATGAGCAACAGACCGCGGGCTTTAAAGTGAGGGAGATTAATTTGAGTAAGGAAATACAGAAGAGGGAAGAGAATTCCACAAACAGAGGTGGTGGGAAAGAAGGAGCATCCGCCAGCGGAACTAGTCTGGAGTTGCTGATATCAACAAAAAACTCATGTGCCGACACAGCATCCCTTGTGCTACGAGGGCGTCTTAAAGGTGGTGGCACGAAAGTGGAAAGTTCCCTCGAGCACTTTTTGCCGCTACGGACCTATAGGAAAAAGAGCATAAAGCACCAACCATCGCGCCGCCAAAGATAGAGGGGTAAGTTGAACTAGAAAGAACAGGACAGTTGATAAGTCTCTTTTGGCCTTTGACGCGACCCTATCCAAAAAGCCGGGTGGAAACCTGAGCCCCCCCCAGATATGAGAGCAGTACTCCATACAAAGGGCGGATGAGGCCTTGTATAACTGGAATAACTGTGAAGAGGAAAAAAAGTCTTCGCAGTCTAAACAGCAACTCCCAGCTTCCTTGAGTCCCGCCTTAGCAAACCGTTGTGATGTGAGGGCTTCCAAGACAGTTTTTGTTAGTTAGGCCAAGGATGTTTATATTGTCGACAGGAAAGACGAGAGAACGGTCGAAAGAGATAGGAAAGTTAGAAGGGTGTCTTAGAGAGGGAGATTTGTAGAAGTGTTGAGTTTTTAAAGAATTGAATTTCACAAGGCTCAGACGACCCCACCGGAAATTCTATCAGATCAGCGAGAATAGAATCGGAAATATTAAGACGAGAGGCAATTCTAGAAAGTAAAAGAAGGAGCAGAATTTGAAATGAGTTGAAGAATGAAGGGTCGATGTCATCGGCATATGAGTGAATAGAGTTAGAAGTGCAGGTGAGAAGATCGATACAAAAAAATAAAAAAAAACAAAAAAAAAAAGAAACAACCTAATGACGAAAAGTAAGAATAAAGTAAGGAGATAAGACAGAACCCTTTGAGGAACAACCACTATTGACAGAAAAGGAAGAAGAAGTCGCCCCATTAACAACAGCTGAGATATTGAGCGATTTGAAGAAAGCTAGACATAAGTAAGCAAGAGAAGGAGGAAACCCAAAAGGAAGGGAGCTTTGGAGAGCAGTGAACGCGTGCCATACCCGGTCAAATGCTTTGGATATGTCAGCGCCACCACGCAAGTCTCCCGTAGTTCCTAAGGCGGGGAAAAACCATTAAATCAGCTTATAGATAGGATTAAGTAATCATCGCCAGTAGACCTCGAGCGCCTCGAAAGGCGTACTGGCGATCGGAAAGAAGTGAATGAGAATCCAGATGATCTAAGATATGAGAGTTGAGAAGAGTTTCAAAGATTAGATAGAATACAAGTAAGAGCTACAGGGCGATAGTTACAAGGGATCCAGAGCGGCTTCCTTTCTTCGGAATCCAGGTTTAGGACATCAGTGGCGGCTTCCAAACACATGAGGGAACAGTCGCTATGTATTGAACATAGAGATATAGTTGAACGAGGGGCGGGGGATAGCACGGAAGCACACTCCCTCAAACTCGGGGAGGACATGCCATCCGGGCCACCCGCCTTCCTAACGTTCGTAGATTTCAGGAGCCCATGGACCCGATCAAAATGTAATCACAGCCAAAGGCATAGGACACCTGAGAGGAGAAGAAGGAGGAGGAGCGAATGCCAGAATCGTCCAGGGTTGAGTTTAGAGGAAAATAGGAGCGCCGAAGAGATGGCCTTCAGTTGGAAGAATGTAGCAACAGAACCATCAGAGCGGATAAGAGGAGGAAAGACAGATTACAGAAGTTGTTAGAGATGTTTTGGCAAGAGGCCAGAAAGATGTGTCAGTAGGAGAACCAAGGAGGTTAGCGCACTTTCGTTGATGAAAGCCCGCTTTGCCCGTCGAAGAGTATCCCTGCAACGATTTCTAAGACAGAAATTGAAATTAGCAAGAGTGATAGGAGATCGAGAATTTTTTCCACTCTCGATACGCACTGTCTCTAGCCTGGATGGCCGGAGAACAAGCACGATCGAACCATGGATATGAGGAGAGAAAGAATTATAGTTCGAAGAAAGGGAATAAACCTACTCACTCCCCATCAACGATTAAGCTCCACCTTATCGGCAGAAGTTGAAGCGTCACCAGAGACAAAAACAGTCACTCCAATTATAGTTAGCCGTAGAAGCAACGCAAGCCCCCAATCGCCCGATCAAAGTGCCAGAAAAAACGCGTAGGGCAGGATGGAGCTGTTGGGGAGAAAAAGTTATAAAATTAAGAGATATAAGGTTGTTGGTCAGATTTACCATAGGAGCGAAGGTGGTGTATTTATAGAGAGAAGGGACTTATGGTGAAACATAGGTCAAAGTGCTGTTCAAAGAATTGGTTGAGGACGACCGGAATGTGTGTGGTTTCCTTTAATTAGTTTGCTCCAGATCGTTGAGAATGCTAAATGATTCGGCCTCCTCCCCACCTAAAGTCAGTATGAGAGGAACCCAACCATTCAGTGTTGTGTACATTGAAATCCCCTAAACAGAGAACCAATAGTATGATATATAATATATTATATATACTGCTAGTATAACTATAATAATATATATATATATATTACTATAATATTATTATATATATATATATATATAGATATATGACAGTTCTATATAATTTATATTTCAAAAATAATCCCGAATCCGTATATAATACGAGATCGCGTGGGAAAATAGGTGGTGAGGAAATGTATCTACCATTATCCCAAATTTCGGCTCGTTATTTACATCTTCGAAATTCTCTTTTCAAAATCAATTTTTATTATTTCTCTCTCTCTCTCTCTCATCTCTCGTCACTCTCTCTCTCTCTCTCTCTCTCTCTTTCTCTCTCTCTCTCTCTCCTCCTCTCTCTCTCTCTCTTTTCAGTTTTTCCTTTTTGTCTTTTTGGGAGTATTATGTTAGAAATGATGATTTTTGAATGTGCTCTTTAGCAGACAATAAAGAGTTATATACAGCGTATAAATTATATATATATATATATATATATATATATATATATATATATATATATATATATATATATATTATTATATATAGTATATACATATTATATATATAAGATAATATTATATATAATATATATATATATATATATATATATTATAATATAGTATATATATATTATATATATATATATATAATACATATATATATATATATATATATATTAATATAAGTGGTTGTTTGTGTGTTATGTGCTTGAATACGCTATGATAATTTCGTATGTAGCAGCTTGGTGGGCTTATGGGGCTAGGGTTACAGTGTTTCGACCCCTGGGAAACCCAGCGGTAACACCCCAAGGATAAACCTCAAGTGAATGGATGAATATATATATATATATATATATATATATATATATATATATATATATAGGTTATATTACAGTATACACGATAGTTACTACTATATTATATAATTACTATATATATTTAATACTACCGCGCAAGACTATAATACTATAATTACAATAAATATGAAATACTTATTATATATATATAAATTATTATATATATTATATATATACTATATACTTATATAGTATATATATACTGTAGGTATATATTATATAATAGATTATATATATATATATTAACTTTGCCCTATAGTAACGAGTTTGAAAAGAAAGTTAAAGTGTATTCCTTACATTTACATTCAAAATAGATACACTATGTACTACTGCGCAAATGGTATATGATGTACCTGTGAGGTTGATAAGGATTTTTTTTTTAAATTCTCACTCAACGGTCATGCACTTATCGAAGTGTTGAACTACTCTTTGGTAATTGATACCTCGGCACCCCGTTGAAGTTAATGACTCTATCGTTTAAGCCAACGGTAGCTTAAAGAGTTCAAAAACTGTAAAACCGGAATTCTGCCAAAATAACAAGCAATGAGATGGTAAGAGTCAATAAAACGAAATGGTTCTATATTCAAATTTAAAAAAAATGGGTATTGGGTATTGTGGGTATGGTATGCGGAGCAATGTAAAGGTGGTGACGAGTATTCCATAGAAGAACAATGAACACCCCATTACAGATTAGGCAATGCAAGGGTGGCGTTATAAGTTTCTAAAGATTGCTTCACAAACCTTTAAGTTATTCCATAAAATACAACAAACGCCACACACCCACACAAACACACACACCACATACTATATATATATATTATATATATATATATATACAATATATATTACCTATATATATATATATATATATATATATATTATATATATATTATATATATATATATATATATATATATATATATATACAGAAAATTCGGGGGGTTTGAGATTAAATATTTTATATATAAATATATATATATATATATATATATATATATATATATATATATATATATATAATATATATAGTATATATATATATATATATATTAATATATATATATATATATATATATATATATATAACTTCAATAAAAGAGAATAAATTAATCTAACATTGATAGCAATTTCAAAATAAAATAAAAAATATCAATTTATTTATATTAAAAGTTCTTCATCTTGATATTTAAACATCAAAATGCTTGATAACTTCCTTTTTCCCCCCTCCATTTATATTGTGTTGCTATGATGAACACTCACTAAAGCCAGTTCTGTTAAGCTTTCTTCTCCTGTAGTGTTGAAAAAGTATGGTTTGAGCCTTTTCAGAATCCTGAAATATTTTTTGGAGTTCACCCTGATGAGGTAAATGATAAAATCCTTAACAATCCAAATGTAACTGTACAGATCAAATATAATTACAAAAAT
>JABUQX010119884.1:22500-26220 GCA_015478945.1 Trachelipus rathkii | reverse complement strand
CGGTATGCTTCGTTCAGTTCGTTTGGGTGTTTGACCGTTTTTCGCATTTATCGGTGAAAGGGGTGCAGGAGTCCGGGTGCAGATTCAAAGGGGTGCAGAAGTCCAATCTCCACGTCCTCGTCGTGCACCCTGGGCAACGAATAGGTCTGTAGGACCTTTTCGGCCAACGGAGAAAATGGCTAGGGCAGGATAGGCCTAGCAAGCCACTGCCTGAAAGAAAATGCTTGCAATACCCTTGAAACAGCCTCGGAACCACGCAGAACCCATGGATTTAGACTTAGGAAACGAAAAAGGACTACGAATTTGGATTGTACTTTTAAAACGATTAAATTGGCTACAATAAATGTGGGTACGTATAGAGGAAAAGAGGAGGAGATCGTGGAGATGATGAAGGCCAGACTGATAGATGTGGTGGGGATGTCGGAGATGAGAGTGGAGGGTGAAGAAAGTGGCAGAGATTTGGGCGGAGGATATGTGTTAGCTTACAGAGGAATCGATGTAGGAATAAAGAAACATGGTGTAGGTTTCATTTTTGGACCAAAGATTGCACCTTTCATACAGGAGGTGAGAGGAGTGAACGAGAGATTGATTGTGAGTACCTTTAAGATCAAGAGGAAAAAATACCGATTATATCAGGTATATGCTCCACAACAGGGGCATCCAGAGGAGGAGAAGGAGAGGTTCATGGATTTGTTGGAGGAGTGTGTGGAAGGTGGAGGCGAGGACATGCTGCATCTACTAATGGGTGATTTTAATGCCAGAGTGGGAAAGAGAAGAAATGAGGTGGAGAGGATATTGGGTCCACATGGAGAAAACGAGAGAAACCCAGAGGGAGAGAGGCTCATAGATATAAGGATGTGGAGAATTTAAAAATTATGAATGGATTTTTCAAACACAGAGAATCTCATAAGATCACGAGATATAGGTGGAATCAAAACACCGAAAGTTTTGACCAAAAATCCATTATAGATTACTTCATAGTATCGGATTACAGAACAGTGGAGGATGTTAAAGTGCTTCCTGGAGTCAGCTTTGACTCAGATCATAGATTGGTGGTTGCCAGACTGAGGGTACAAGAAACAAAGTGGCAGGTTGGAGAAAAAAAGGAAAGTGATTAAAGTTGAAGCCCTGAAAGAGGAAGGGAAGAGAGAAGAGTATGTGGAGAAAATAAAGGAAAAGTTGACGAATGTGGAGGAAACAAACATGAATTTGCAGGAAATTATTAGTAAAACCGCGGAAGAAACGCTGGGTGTCAAGTGGTATGGAGGAACGAGAAAGAAACACACTATGTGGTGGAATGAAGATGTGAAAAGAGCAGTGGGTGAAAAAACAAGAAAATGAGAAGGTGGTTGAAGGGAAGAACAGAACAGAGAAGAGCTGAATATGTGATAACAAGAAACAGAGCAGAGATAGTGAAGAGGGAGGCAAAAAGGCTTGTGGCGGAAAGGATGGCAGAAGAATTGTTAGAGGATGCAGAGGGAGGAAAGAAGAAGATTTTCAAGCTGGCAAAAACATATAAAAAATCAAACAAAAAGCTTTATAGTATCAAAAATAAAGAAGGGGAGGTACTTACATCACAGGAAGAGGTAAATGAGAGGTGGACTGAATATTTTGGAGAACTCCTAAATGTAGAAGAGAGGAGGAATGTGGAAGAGGAGCAATATGTGGGAGAGGAGGTGGAAGGGGTGAATCCGATAACGATGGGAGAATATGAGGAAGCTTTGTCAAAAATGAAGAAAGGAAAAGCGCCGGGCGAAGATGGAATTGCAATAGAGTTGATAAAGGAAGGAGGAGAAGAATTGAAAAAGAAAATAGTGGAACTTTTTAATAAATGCTGGATGGAGGGTGTAGTTCCCGGTAGATGGGGGAAAATAGTTGTTTTGCCCATTTATAAGGGAAAAGGTGATACTGGAGATTGTGGAAACTATAGAGGAATAGCTGTTATTGGACCATATGACGAAAGTGTACAGAAAGGATGCTAGAAAGAAGATTAAGAGCAGTGATAGAGATACAGTTGGGAGAGAACAATATGGGTACAGGAAGGGCAGAAGTTATTTCGGATCTGTTGTTTGCTTTAAGAATAGTGTTGGAGAAGAGCTGGGAATTTAATAAAACATCATATATAGCCTTCCTGGACTTAAGAAAGGCATTTGACTCAGTACCCAGAGCCAGACTTTGGAGGATGTTGGGGGAAGTGTACGGAGTGGAGGAAAGACTGAGGAGAGCAATAAAAAGCTTGTATAGCGTTTGTGAGTGTAAAGTGAGAACAGGATGTAAAAATGAGAAATGGTTTGAGGTGGAGACGGGAGTCAGACAGGGTAGTGTCCTGTCTCCCCCTTACTCTTTATAGCTTACTTAGATGTAGTAATCAGAAAGAAAAAGGAATTTCCGAATCTGGATGGTGATATAATGGTGTATGCGGATGATTTGGCATGTTGGAGTTGGGAGTATTGAGAGGACTTATGGAAAGTTTTGCCAGAAATTTGAAGGAGATTGGTTTAGAGATGAATACAGAAAAAACAGTGATAATGAGAGTGGGTAGAGAGGATGAGGGTGAAGTGCAGATCGTCATTGATGATGAAAGATTGAGAAATGTGGATCAGTTTGTTTACCTGGGTGGCGTATTTACAAGCAAGGGAGGATGTGTAAGGGAAGTGGAGGCAAGAATGGAAAAATACGAAAGAACAATGAGAGCGTTATATCCAATTATGAAGGATCGGGTGATGGATATAAAAGTGAAGAAGATTATATTTGATAGCATACTGGTACCCACTTTGACATATGGTGCAGAAACATGGAGCATTACAACACGAGAGGAAAAAAGGATCGAAGCTGCTGAAATGAAGGTGTTGAGGACGATAGTGGGAAAGACGAGGATAGATAGAGTGAGAAACGAATGGGTTAGGGAGAGAGTTGGTGTGGTGCCTGTGTTGAACAGGATAGATTCGGCGAGACTGAGATGGTGGGGGCATATAGTAAGGATGCCGGGAGAACGAGTCGCGAGTAGAAGGTGGTGGTGGAGAGTTGAGGGAGTAAGGCCGAGAGGAAGACCGAGGGGAAGATGGAAAGATTGTGTGGAGAGAGCCTTGAGAAGACATGGACTGCCCGCGATGCGCCAGCTGATGGAGGATGGTATACTTCTGGAAAGGACTGCGTGGAAATCGATGTTGTCTCCGCTGACAGGCCGTAGGCCTCCCTGAGGGAAGACGTAAGACGTAAGTAAGTAATATATATATATATATATATATATATATATATATATATATATATATATATATATATATATATATATATATATATATATATATATATATATATATATATATATATATATATATATATGTATAATATATAATGTATATATATATATATATATATATATATATATAACAATATACATAACAATACTATATATAATATAATCTAAATATATAATATTTATATATAATATATATATGTATAATAGTAATAGCAATAACCAACAATAATAAAATATGCTATATATAATATAATATATATATATATATATATATATATATATATATAATAATATAATAAAATATAGAAAATATAATAATAATAAAAAAAGAATAATATATAATAATAATATAATATATATATATATATATATATATATATATATATATATATATATATATATATATATATATATATATATATATATATATATAAATATATATATATATATATATATATTGT
>JABUQX010119884.1:15000-20000 GCA_015478945.1 Trachelipus rathkii | reverse complement strand
ATTAATATGTAAAACAATTCTGGGACAGATATTGTTGCATAGATCGAAATGCTGAACAATGAACACAGTTCAAAAAAAAAAAGCAGAATAGAAGCTACGGAGATGAGGGTGCTTAGAACCATTAGGGCTTTATCGATGAGTGACAGAATGAGGAGTGAGTTGGTGAGAAGAGAACTAAAGTGGAGCAGGCTTCGGAATAGCTCTATTAACAGCAAAATGAATGATAACTTCCGTTTATATTTTGTGGCTATGAACACTCATCATAGTCAGACTTGTTAGTCTTTCCTCGCCTGTAAAATTGAGAAAGTAAGTTTTGAGCTTTTTCAGAGTAGAGTAACATCTTTATGGAGTGCACATTGTGAGTGTGATAGATGATAAAATCTTTAACTATCCAAATGGAACCGCATAGATAAAGTTTATTCACAAAATTTGATAACTTTTTAGCAGATATCGATGGAATCATCGCTAAGGTGATAACAAAACTAATTTCAATTGCTTGATTTACTGTCGACCTACAGTGATTCAGACAGTTAGGGATTTTCAGTTTCTTCATTAAGAGAAATTTGAAGTTATGTTGCAACTTTGCAGCTTTCACAATTCTTGAAAAATTTTCTTCGACTTTTGAGAGAAAATCTTTCAAAACAATCATTACATTTTCAGTATAATTAAAAGCAGTTGTTGTCACTCATAATGGAGACTGCAATGTATTACATAACGGAGTAGTGAAGTGGGATAGTTGAAATCATGATTGAACATATAACAAATTCGCTCGTGCTTGCAAATTTAAAAAGATTTAAAGCTTTAGATGAATGTTCAATATCTTGATCCATCTCATTGCTCCTCGAAAGCTTCTACAATTGCTATTAAAACTTTTCAAATTTTTCCATCCATCGTAACTTTCCACCAACCTTATTTCCAATATTCGTCTTAGTTTTGTCCATTTTCTTCTCTGTTGGAAAATTTTTCCATTTTTTTTTTATAAAAAAATAGTTTCCACCTTGGTAAACTAAAATAGTGCTCAGTTATTTTCACTGCATCAGTAAAGTATAGTACATGAATCTCAACAGCAATGAATATACAACGCCGCTGTATAATTTCGACGGCTTCTATACCACCATGTTGCTGGCCAATCAAAACGTCACTATCTATTATTTCAACTTTCGTAGTATTGCCTCCTCTAGATATTCCCCTTTGTTGTTGAAGAGATCGATCTACAAATTCAAAGCAAGGAGCTAGTTGAAGTTCAATCAGGTTCAATCAATTCTTGGGGTTGAGCAACACGCAATTCTCCGTGGATTTACTTTAGATAAAACTTTTTAGGGTTGCTTTGCTAGCTAGATATATATTTTTCCGGAAATTTATTTAATGATGATTTGGTTCAAACTTTTTAACTTGTGACGCTTTAGAACTCCAGAATGATCATCTCACATTTGATAAGGTATGGAGAATTAGTGATTCCGCAAACTTGACAAACATTTTTTAAAAAGTTCTGTCTGTGATGTGAACCTCCAGGATTATATTGCTTTCCCGAAACAAAGAGATTTTAAGAGCGCTTCTCACTTATGCCGAACTTTGAAAGGTGAAATTACGGCTCCAATGAACGAAGAAGAAAATCAAGCATTAGCATCATCCACTAGGGCATTTTTCGAGATATGTTCCACTGATTACAGTTTTTTATGTGGGTTGGAATAAAAAGACGAAGTGTTAAACGGATCATTACAACTAATTCATAATGAAAGATATACCCATTTGAAATACAGTAACTTCAGACCAGGAGTTTCCACATACTTCTACGATCCCAAATACATTTTCTTAGAAACTCATTTACTTGGGAAGTGGGTAATGTACTCTTGTGGAATTGAAGCCTGTGTCACGTGTAGTATTCCTAATACATCAGAACTTAAATTAAAAGGTCTTTGTTTTCGTTTATATATCGATACAACTTACGAGACACGTTTACTACAACAAAAAGAAAAAATAGTGAAGATTTTTCACATAGAAAACTATTATAGTGCCCAGTTGTTTTCATTATGCCAATAAAGTTTCTAATGTGTTTGCAAATGAATGTCAACATCACACTGAACATGTACAAAGGCTCTGTATATATTCGACAGCAGACAATTTTAAATGAAACTTTTCTTTGCTACTCCACCATCATGTCGTTGTCCAAAGAAAAAGTCATTATTTATTTTAACCTTAGAAATATTGACTTCATTAGAAATTCTCCCTTTGTGCTTTCACGAACCGTAAATATGTTTTGCCCATCTCTAATAATATTAACTCTTAATTTCCTTTGATTAGTATATTTATTATTCTTATATATTAAAATTAAGAGACTCAAGTCATCAAAAAATTTTGATAGTTAAAAATTTCGGGAGGTTCAACCCTCTGACCCTCCTGTCTACAACCTTATATATATATATATATATATATATATATATATATATATATATATATATATATATATATATATATATATATATATATATATATATATTTATATATATATATATATGCTATACTATATAATGTATATATATATGGCAATTAGTCGATATATTTTGGTACGCCACTCCAATACACTTTCTGTATATATATATATATATATATATATATATATATATATATATATATATATATATATATATATATATATATATATATATATATATACCGTATATATATATATATATATATATATATATATATATATATATATATATAACCAATAATATATATATATATATATATAATATATATATATATATATATATATATATATATATATATATATATATATATATATATATATATATATATATATATATATATATATATATATATATATATATATATATATATATATATATATATATATATATATATATATATATATATATATATAGTATATATATATATCTATATATACTATTATATATATATATTTATATATATAGCCCTTAAATTTTAAAATTGTAGGCCAAAAATTGGCTTTTCGCTCATAAGATAGTTTCAAGATATGACTCTTTTTCCAAAAACTATCGTTAACAATTATTTTTCATTCATAGAAATATTAACTAAATTTAAGTATTTATTCTTAATTTAATTAAAATTATAGAATATAATTATTAAAATAATATATTTGATTTGCTTGATTTATTGCTCTCCTTCGATTTCTTTCAGTGGGCAAAGATAAAAATCTTCACAGTCAGTGACGTCAGGTACGGACGCTGAGAAGGCAAAATAGGCCAAAAGATTCCCTTAGAGTTGATTTAACATACGATATGTGTTTTATTTTCTAAAGTAAATTTGAAATTTTTAAGTAAAATATTTTTAAAGAATTATATATTTTTTAAATAAATTTCGTATATTAAGCGGAAAAATGTGCTTTTGGAATAGGAAGAAGCTAATTTTTAATGCTTTTTTGTTCAAAAAAAAAATTCATATACTTTTATATTTGACAGATTATATGCTCTCTCTCTCTCTCTCCTCTCTCTCTCTCTCTCTCTCTCTCTCTCTCTCTCTCTCTCTCTCTCTCTCTCTCTCTCTCACTCTCCAAAATCTCAACTGACCAACGAATACATCGAATTCAATACTATTTATGTGATTAATACTTAAATAAAAAATTGACAAAATAGAATGATTAAATGTATATAATTAATGTAATTGCTTAAGACTGAATTATATATTTTGAGATTTTCTTTTATGCTAAAGCGTTGCTTCTCTTTCTTTCACTGACTGCGCCTTATATATATATATATATATATATATATATATATATATATATATATATATATATATATATATATATATATAATATATATATATAATATATATATATATATATATATATATATATATATATATATATATATATATATATATATATTTAAAGGAAAGAACACTTTAAAAGTGCCCAAAATTCTCTTGCTTGCCTAAGTCATTTTTTTTACGACGTAGCGATGATTGCTTAAAGTGGGATTTTAACTGTTATAGTCTGTATGTGTGCCTGCTTGGTTCCTTTTACTTCTCGAAGTAGTATTATGGTCTCTCTCTCTCTCTCTCTCTCTCTCTCTCTCTCTCTCTCTCTCTCTCTCTCTCTCTCTCTCTCTCTCTCTCCTCTCTCTCTCTCTCTCTCTCTGATATGCCTTCAGTCAATCTCTTTACGGACTAATGCTATCTTATTACTTAAAGATTACATTATTTAATGATCATATTTTCTATATCTATTCTGAGCTCTATATATATATATATATATATATATATATATATATATATATATATATATATATATATTCTAAATATATATATATATATATATATATATATATATATATATATATATATATATATATATGTATTTTATTAGGTTTCATGGTGCAGATAAATGTTTTTTTTTTTTTTTACTTTTTTTTTTTCATATATTGTTAGTATATGATACTAGCAATTAATTAAGATGCTGATGAGTAAGATAATTTGACAGTAAAAATTCAATAATAAAGTAGCAAAATCACTCATTTTGCATGAGAAAGAAAACACATTTTAGTGCTAATGCGTGAAAAGAATTTATGGTAGGAAAAAATAATGTTTTGGGTAAAATACGTTCCGTATTGTTTTTTTTTCATATATAGATTCTGTGTATACATAACAAAACATATCATAACCTGAACTTAGAGGGCAGTAAACACCTAACCTATATGGATCGACGATGCAGTAAAACTCAATCTAACCTATATGGATCGACGATGCAGTAAATTTCAACATAACCGTACATGGATCCAATTTGCTGTAACAGATTTTCTCTTGTTTTCGGGTAAGATTTTGCACTACAGAAGCTGTCAAGAGACGTCACTCTGTCCCAAGCAGCGCAAACGTACGTGCGTAAAAAAGTACAGTATTACTAAATAATTACTTTTTATGTATTTGTTTTGATCTGCTCATCAGCACTCAAATTTATTAGTATCATATAATAACAATATATGAAAAAAAAAAAAAAAAAA
>JABUQX010119884.1:0-7500 GCA_015478945.1 Trachelipus rathkii | reverse complement strand
CGAACAGATTGCCCCTTAGATTTATACTACTTATTCCACACCATAGTTTCACAAAAATAAATTAGCACCGGTACAATATAGCTCATGCAGGGCCTTAACGTACTTAAGACTTAAAGACTTAAAGAAGTTTTGATTTGGCAAAGCATTCTTCCAAACCAAAGGACGTTCTGAAACTTTATTTTCGATGAAAATTCAAAGGAACATTCTTCAGTTTTGAGTTTTGTTTACATTTTGCGCCAGATACAAAGGTCTATAAAGGTTTTATATATATATATATATATATATATATATATATATATATATATATATATATATATATATATATATATTATATATATATATATATATATATATATATATATATATATATATATATATATATATATATATATATATATATATATATATATATATATATATATATATAAAAAATTCGATTTAATAAATGTATAATAAAAACACAACAGGATATAGAAATCCCATAAAAGAATTAAAATAATAATTAGTTAATGATATTTGTAATTATTTGGAAAAACACAGATTATGTAATACCATTTTATTTAATAATATTCTCACGATATTAATAATTTTCACACGGTTTTTCCCCAAGGGTTTTTCCCACTTGCGCAATAGTATTTTCATATTATATTTTTCTTTTGCATAAAAGTTGAAATTTCGTAACATTATACAGGATGCCCATCCTGTTGCTAAATCAAAATTAAGATTTCGATAAACATCTAATGGGTATAAAAGACACGGATCAGGAGCTAGAGCTCATTATGCCGACAACCTCAACTACTATACAAAAGAAAAAAACGAGTTTAATTCTATCAGTGAAATGAAAGCGAATTAAAAATAACTTAGAAAAAAATCCGGAATAATTTTAACTTAGAAAATTTTTGAAATAAAATTAACTCAGAAAATTTTCGAATTAAAATTAACTTAGAAAATAAAATTAACTCAGAAAATTTTCAAAATAAAATTAACTTAGAAAATAAAATTAACTCAGAAAATTTTCAAAATAAAATTAACTTAGAAAATAAAATTAACTCAGAAAAACTATTAATTCCATATTTAACATGAAAATAATTTTAACAGAAAACTACTTTCTTAAATATTAAGAAATTTTGAAATAAAAATAACTCAGAAATTTTTTTAAATTAAAATTAACTTAGAAAATTTTCAGAATAAAAATAACTTAGAATTTTTTTTTTTGAAATAAAAATTAACTTAGAAAAATTTTCAGAATAAAAATAACTTAATTTTTTTTTTTAAAATAAAATTAACTTAGAAAAATTTTGAAATAAAATTAACTTAGAAAATTTTCAGAACTTAGAAAAATTTTTGAATAATTTTAACTCAGAAAAATTTTGAATAAATTTTGAACTTAGAAAATTTTCTGAATAATTTGCACTTAGTAAAATTTTACAAGATTTTTATTTTAACTTAGAAATTTTCGTAAAGCGAATCAACGCGATTTCAGAATTAATTTTTAAGACCAATTTTAAAATTATTTTTTATTTATTTAAAACAAATTTTAAATATTACTTTAAAATAAATTCCGTCCCCAACAATATTAACTTTACATATTTTTGGTAACGTAAGTAGACGATGCAGTTTGATTTTTATTATTATTTGAAAACTTTTAATTCAAAGTTCTAATTTTTATTTTTCAAATTTTTGAAATTTATTTAGCTTCAAAACTTTTTGAGATATAAATATTAATATTTATTTTATTATTAAAAAATTTTATTGTTGTAAATTTCGAAGCCATTTTAGTTGCAAAACAAATTAACTTCGAAATAATAATAATGAAATAATAATAATAATAAAAATAATAATAATAATAATAATAATAATAAAAATAATAATAATAATAATAATAATAATAATAATAATAATAATAATAATAATAATAATAATAATAATATTAATAATAATAATAATAATAATAATAATATTATTAATAATAATAATGGAAAGGAAATTGCCGTCTACAACGATTCTAGACATTAGTAATACGTCATTTTAGCATCACAGGATATTCATACCTACGTCATTTATTAGGTCATTGAGCGTGAGAAAAATATATTTAATCACATAAACTTACATGACTATGTGTGAACCAGGCGACTGGGCGTAAAAGGATATATTTTACGTGTGTGCCAGGAACACACAAATTATGTACATTTATGTGTAACGCGAAACTAAAAACTATATTTTTTTTTTGCATACCATATAAAATATAATATATATATATATTAATAACATACCTGAAAAACAATTGTGAATATATATATATATGATATGTATATATATGTTTGGCAACAAATATATATATATATAGAAATATATATATATATATGTATAGCAGTGAAATTTAAAACGATGTATATATATATATATGATATGTATATATATGTTTGGTAACAAATATATATATATATATATATATATATATATATATATATATATATATATATATATATATATATATATATATATATGGTAGTGAAATTTAAAATATATTTAAATTACAGAAAGACTTTTAAAGTACGAGTCTGGGTTTTATTTATTTGTTTATTTATTTATTAATTGGGCTTATTATTATTATTTGAAATTTGAACTTATCTTTATTAACGAACTTATTTCTTAACATAATTTAACTTAATGAATATTTAAAACTTTGAAATTGACATTTATATAATTGTGAACATTTTGACATTAATATTCTGAAAAGCACTGATTTCTTAATTACGACAACAATCCATTTATGTATATTTATATATAACTATAAGAATAAAGAATAGAAACTGAACAAATTTTCATATACATTTCGTCAAGAAGTTTTCATCACAAGGAATACCTATGAGCGTTAATAGGTATTGTTATCATTAAAAGAGACGGCAGAGTTAGCTAAACCGCTATATAAACAAAACATACCCTAGGCTTAAAAACCCGACAAAAATTCTTCTTGAACTTCAGAACGCACCAAGAGCGGTATATCAATCTCGAAAAATAAGGGGTTTTGAGAATCCAGTCGTAACCAGAAAAGACCTAGAAATTAAAGCTATACTCTCCAAACCCGGCAGTCCAGTTTGGCGTCCGATCTTAACGGGACTTAGAAGAAACTAGGTCGATAAAAATTCTTGCGCTTTCACACGCATCTAATTAGATCTGAGATTGAAAAGCCTTAAAAAAGTCCTATCCGGAAAGAAAGAAGTGCCATAAAACAGTGAAAATAAATACAAAAATTTCAAAGTAAAAGTGATTTTCCTAAATTGGTGACGTCTAAATAAGCCCAGACAAATCGTACATTCGGAGTAATCGAAAACTCCGAAAATTTTCATTAACAACAAGACGTCTAAAATTCCAAGAAGGAAACTCCAAAAGGAACAAGGTCAAATCGCCATCTATGTGGTAAAAAGGTCAGTCTAATTTCTCATTGTATCTATTCTCAGTAATTTTTGACTCGCTTGGATCCACTGCAGATCACAGATCCAAAAGAGATCACAAGTCAAAAGTGCCAATATAAATACTTTGTATGAGTATATATATATATAGAAATATATATATATATAAATATATAGTCGTATTTATATTCATTTGCACATAAAGTCTTGCACAAGTACGTAAAGAGAAATATTGAGGCAGTGTAATCATTAAAAATCCCTTTAAAAGTATTAGAAAAAACTTTACGCGATTAGAGTAAAACATTGCACTTGTTTTTAACACAATCTATCTGTTAAAGAAATTTTTTTTTTCAAATCCCACAAATCTTTTCTCTCTAAAAATAGTTAAATAGAAGAACACTATTTTTTTTTTACAATAAAACCATCTCAATTTGCTTACAAAACCAAGTCTTATAAACAATATTCTTGCTTAAAGCCACTTTGCATCTATAAGTAGTAACGTAATCTATCACGTCCTCTATCACAGACAGGAAGTCAAAAGTCTGTTTGTAAAGAAATATTAAAGCGTTTAAAGAACAATACCTAGACACATCATATTTATATATATATATATAATTATATATATAAATATACACATGTGCGTAAGAAAGTAAATACACATAAGTGTGTGTGTGCTATTTGGGTACACACAAGAAGTTTTAACTTTTAAATTTTTATGAGCGAGAACGCTTACTCTTTAATAACAACTTGTATATTCATTGTTCTATATTACGCTATAATAGTTGTTTGCATTTTATATCAAAACACCATAGAGTCATACTTTCTCGAACCCCCTACGTCAAATTTAAAAATACCCGATTTCTTTAAAGTATAAAAAGAGTGAATAGTAAGTAAATAGAAATTTGAGTATATAAATATATATATATACTCCCCAGTATTTTTCCTAACATAAAGATATATATATATATATATAGGTGAAAATATTTTTTTTAGTGTGTGAAATTTTATTGCATTTATATTTTAACATATACATATTTCTATACATATATATATATATACAAGGCTATATATATATATATATTTATAAATTTTTTCTCCAGTAGATATTGAAAATTTGTTGTGTGTAAGTTTTTTATAATTATATACATATATATATATATATATATATATATTTATATATATATATCTATGTATATATTTCATTTTTGTGTAGTCACGAGGATTAAAGGTAGTAAAACTTTTAATATAATTTAAGTAGTAGAGAGCCAATACGAGAAGGCTCGGTAGTAAATGTCCCAAGGGTCAGATAGACCTACCACTCCTGAGAGATCACCACTTAGTCCCCCGGAGACCCCGGTAACAGTAGCTACACAGCAACCCACACATACACCACCACACACACCTACATTAGTGTTAGAAAATCCTTTAAATATGACGGGAGAAGACGAACGTAGCGAGAGAGAGAATATGACGGCGGTAAATGTGAACCGACTTTTTATGTCCAAAATCAAAATTCCTATCTTGGATGGGCCCCCAGCAATCGGTGCCGCATCCACTGGTCCCCATGTGAACTCGTGGTTAAAAATACTGGAGCAGAACTTCGCCCAGGAGGGCATAACCCGGGACCAAGAAAAAATAACTTGCGCCCTTGTACATATAAGCGCAGATGCAAACTCCTCAGCAAGAATAGCGCTAGAAGCAACCCCAGAGCTTTCGGAAGCAACTTCTTACGACGAATTTAAGAAGATATTGCTTGAAAATTTAGCTCCTATGACATCGTTTCGCGTATGGGAGTTATTTGAGGAATTCACAACAATGAAATGGAGCAAAAGTTCGACCCTAGCGACTTTTTGTCACAAGTTAAGAAGACTGGTGACAGAGTTCTCTGAAGAACTCGAATTGAGATATGGTATAGTAGTGAGTAAAGAGATGAGAAGGGTAATGTTATGGGGCAATACTTATATGAAGTTCACAGATGCAAAGACTAAAGAGAGAGTGGCAAAGATTTTTACAAAAGAGAATACAGCTTCTGAATTGATAAGTAAACTTAGTGCAAAGAAGATAGATAATAGAAGAAGAGCTGATGATAAAATAAGCGCAATAGGAGATAACTTTGAGAGAGGGATAAAGAGAAATGAGAATAGATTTGACAATAGAGGTAGTAGACCACAATTTAGACCAGCAAGTTCAGCCGAAAGGTACAGAAAACCTGGCAATAATTGGCCAAAAGATTATGACCGCAAATATAGAAGAGGTAATTACGATCCTCATTACAATAAGGATCACAAGTATCCCAGGACCTATAATAATCCCGGTTCCTACAAGTACAGGAACAGTAGAGCTAGAAGTAGTAGTAGGCAAAGGCAGTCCAGTTCAAGGCAACGATTTAGGAGTACAAGTCCTATGCCACGAAGACCACAAACATGGTCGACTAACAATGAAGTAGGAGATGATACAACGCCCACGAGAGGGGTACGTTGGAATAAATTTAATAGGTCAAGGAGGGGCAGTAGTTCCCCCAGTCCGAGATTCACTCCAGAGAAGGGAGCAAGCCAAAAAGCAAATCGCAATGAGTATAAGGTAAATAAAGTGTCAGATGCAGTAGTTTCTGGAACAGGAACTCCTCCTATGCAGAATGCCAGACAGACCCATCGTTCGCTTTCTAAGGAAGAGCTACTACGAGACTCATATGAAGAACCGTCCAGTTCAGAAGTAGATTCGGACGAAGCAGAGTACATTAGAGGTAATGTACACAAGAGTTGTAAAATATTGGAAAGGGGTGAGACACCCAACCAAGGGAAAAGCGATCAGAAAATGGCAAGAAAGCCAACTCATCGCATAATAAGCGAAAGCGGATCAGATTATGAAATGGTGGAGCTCAATAAAAAGGAGCAGTGTGCTAAGGTTCAGAACAAAGCTTTTTTAGAAAAGGCGAGGCGTCGCGCAAGCGCGCCCCAAGAATAGAAAACCTATTCAAGGAAGCACCACGCGGCAGAGTAGCTTCAAATATGGATGTTAAGACACCATTGCCGCACAAAGTGTGTAATATTAGGCATGCGGAGCAAAACAATTTCGCACCACACCGCACCAGAGTGGCCGCATATTATTTAAATTGTAGTATTTTAAGCAATAATGATAAGTTATACCATAAAGAACGTGCTTTTATCGATACAGGGTCATCTTTAAATATAATTACATATACACACTTTAACGAATTAAAAGATAGTTTTGATTTAATTTCTAAAGACATTAAAATAAACTTAGAGAGTATTACCCAGGGTGTAATACAGGTGTACGGAATCACTACACTTACACTAGAAATAGCTAATAGAACCTGTCAGTTTAGATTCGTAATTGTAGGAGATAACTGTGATTTCGAAGGTAACCTCATTTTAGGCTGTGATTTATTGTCACAGACCCCACTCATATTCGATTTTAAGGATAGAAAGTGCTATTTCAAGGAGGAAAGTAGCACAGGTTTAAAAGTAGATGTGAATAATCCGATACCTTTAATGGTAGATAAAAAGGTAAAATTATCCGCGAAAATGGTGGACAAGGAATGTTCCGACCAACGATCGAATATAATCTGCGAAAATAGGACATCAGGATCAACGGAGAATCGCTGGCAGCAACGGAGGAAGAAGGTAAGACGTCGTGGACCGAACAAGAGATCGGGCCGATGCCATAGTACTTATAACTATGCCCGTGCAAACCTATGGCGACAACAACCGAATCCTGTATGGCAGAGAGGCAGAAGATTTAACCGATATAATAATAGAAAGAACTGGCAGAGAAATAAAAGATATAAGCGCATAAATTATAGGAATAAGCGCAGAAATAGGCGCAGAAATAAAGGCTGGTACCAAAATAATAATAGGTACTCAAGAAACAGCCAAGATGATGCCGAAGACTGGTACGAGGATACCAGTAGAGAAAGATATAAAAGACCGCCTCAGACTCACATGGCTGATGTCTTTGAGGGTGACTTGTATTGTTATAAAGTCTCAAGAACTCCGGAGCTATCTGTAATCCGTGAGGAAGAAGAGTCAGACACCCTTGAAGAGGACTCTGAAAGCGATGTCCAGAG
>JABUQX010119883.1:0-20615 GCA_015478945.1 Trachelipus rathkii | reverse complement strand
TGTTTTCTCTATCCTCATCATAAGTACAAAAAATAAAGAGGGCAGAGCCATAAAAAACTTCCCCAAAATATCAGCTATTTATTGTTACGTCAAGTAGATTTTCAAAATGAAGAGAGTAATGGAGGGTGGAGTTATTAGCATAAAAAAATGGATAGAATGTGCTGTAGCATATAAACAGCATGAACAGTGGAAAGAGAGTATGAGACAGAAACAGTAGGAAGAGAGTAAGAGAGTGAGAGAGCACTAGAAGTAGTGAAGTAAAGATGAAGAGAGAATAAGAGAAGTGAACGAAAGAGATAAAAAAATGAATGAATAAAAAAGAAGAAAGAGGAAGAGAGAAAGAATGAGAGAGAAGAGTAGAGAGTAGAGAGAGAAGTAAGAGAGAGTAGAGAAGAAAGAGAAGATTAAAGACGAGAATAAAAGAAGAGAGGTAATGTAGTATTTAGAGAGAGGAGAATAATAATGAGATGGTAAGAGCAAGGATGAGAAAGAGAAGATATGGGAGTATAGAGAGCAGAGGTAGAAGCATGAGTGATAAGCAGTGAAAACGAATATGAAGTAGAAAAGCAAGTGAAAAACAGATGAGAGTTTGTAGATGAAGAGAGAAGAGTGAAGAGCAGAGATGAAAGACAAAAGCAATTGCTAGAGCCATTGATGAGTAGCGAAGGTCACACGCTTATTGAAAAAGTTTACTGAGAATTTAATGCTGGTTAAGGTATTGATAAATGTGAAAGATAAATATATGAAGTGAGTTTAAAGCAGTAGAAACATATGAGTGAGGATGAGAGAGCAGATAGAAAACGATGAGTAAAACAGTAAACAAGAGAAGAGAAACGAAAAAGCAAAGTGAGACAAGAAGTAAGTTCACCTGATGTGCTAATGGTAAACGCATCTATTGAGATTTACTGATTTACTGCTTTAAGGTGGATGTAATGTTAATAAATGAATATGAGTATAAAGCAGAAAGACATGAATGAGGAAGTAAAAGCAGGTGAAAGAAACCATGGATGTTAATGAGAGCACAGTATTGAAAACAGTTAAAACAAAAGCATACGAACCCACTTGTTGCTATGTAACACCTGTGTTACTATGTTACAGATTTACTGCTTTAAGGTATGTAATGTTAAATAGAAAATATGAGATGAGTGAGAGGAGTTAAAAGCAGAATGAAAACAGTATGAGATTAGAGGAAAGGACGAGAGTGAAAACATGAGTAAGAAGCAGGTAGAGAGCACGAGTAAAGAACATGAGTTGATTAAGAGATGTAAAAGCAGTAAAGCAAGAGTGTAGAACAAAAGCATGACTAATCCCTTGAGGTGATTAGGTAACAGCATCTATTGATTTACTGCTTTACTGCTTTAGATGATGTAATGGATGAATGTGAGATGTTTTAATAAAATTTCGTACAATTGTAGAAAATAAAATGTTTATACATCAGACACTCTGGTTTGTTTCTTCTTACATACAATTATTTTTAAAATTTGTAAAATTAAAAAAGTAGTTAAGTAAAAAATATAAAAGATGTCTGGAATGAGTTACAGTTTTAGGTTTGTAGAGGAGTTCGCAAAATGTTTTTGTAAGTGAAAAAAAAAAATTAAGTATAAATAAAAATGAATGACTCGTAGTATATAATTATATTTTTACATGTGCGGGGTAGAATATGCGCAGGAGAGAACTGCGGAGCGCGCGCGGCGGCGGGGGCGCGGGGAAATCATTATTCGCCTGCGGGACGCACGCGGCGGCGAGGGAACGCGGGTATGAGGATGATGGACACCTGCGAAGGTGCGAGAGGAAGAGAAAGGTTAGCACAATAGAGAAACCTATTGCGGAGAGTGAGAGCGCCATGAAGTAACGACCGGTGCACAGAGCTGTGTATGAAGTACGTAATGTGTTGAGTAATAGTGAGGTGTGTGTAGTGTAGGTGTAGTTGAGAGTTAGTAGATATGTGATTTGAGTTGACGTAATTGTATGGTGAGGTAGATGTATCTTGAAATGGATACACTGTATGTTGTTTGTACTTAGTATACGATTGTTATTTTAGTGAGTAAGTGTGGTAGTAGGTTGGGTTGTATGTCGTAGGGAAGATGTGGTGTTTAGTGGTGTATTTTTTGAAATGTGATGGTTGTGGTGGTGTGACTGTCATGAGGGAGTAGCTGGGAGTAGTTATGAAGGTGAGGAGGGGGGAGAGAGAGAGAAAAGGAGGAGGAGGGTGAAGTGGAAAGAGAGGCTTAAGAAAAGGTTAAGGTAAAATGGCTGAGACTCATAAGTGAGAGAAACAGAGTCTTAGCAAAAGAGACTAGATGAAATGAGAAATGAGAAAAAGACCGATCGAGAGACGCAAGTAAGAGAGTCTAGATGAGCGGAGAGTAAGATGTAGAGGAGAGTGGTCTGAATGGGGGAGAGAGTGGATAGTATGTAAGTAAGTCTATGGGAGTGAAGGTGTTAAAGTGTCTGAATGAGAGGGTGAGGAGTAGGATAGAAAGTGTCGTATGGGTGAGAGTGGTGAAGAGTGTGTGATAAGAGGTATCATATGTGGAAATGGTGTGTATTAAGAGTGATGATAGTGTATGTGAGGGTATTTATTAAGTGACATAGTGACGAGGTGTATAAGTGTCATAGTGTATGTGTGTATAAGTGAGCATAGTGTGATATAGAGTGATTAGAAAGAAAGACTAACTCAGATAGTAAGGAAGCATCCTAGCAAGCTTGTAAGAGTATACAACCAATCGAATTCCTCATGAAAACGACGAAATATTAGAGTAGAAGCCCATAGGGGGAGTAGACGAAGCGCCATAATTAGGACGTATATCGATGAAGGGACTGCAGGGAGAGGCTAGAAGAAAGAGGCTTGAAGAAAAGTGGCACTCAGTTGGGAACGAAAGTAATGATGGCCGACTCAAGAGGATGGCCACTATGTGGGCACTATCAGTAGGCACTATTGTGGGCACATGGCACGGTGGGTTCACTCAGGCGATTAGGGCACCATGTTGTGCAAGCGCTCCGCTCATTGGCACTCATTGGCAATCACTTGGCACTCAGCCTGAGCAGCTCATCTAATACATTCAAATTAGAAACACTAATGAGACACTTCGCTAGACCACCTACGGGGGAGTTGTGTTGGGGTGAACCATTGCGAAAAAAAAATGTACGGGGGAATCATATCGAGAAAATAATAATGTGGAACTGAATAACTCCATCAATAAATTTCATATGACCATTCAAAATATTTCTGACTAACCATACTATATTATGATTAAGGCACCGATACCAGAGCATAGACCTGTCCATATAGTATGGACGTCATCAAAGAGCTTTGTGAGCTCATCTACACGAGAAGACACACCAGGTCCATATAGTGTCATTTTCTAAATTTAATAATTAGCTACAAGGTACAAAATGTAGATGTAGTACGGGACCACTGGTAGAAAATTGGGATTCCTCATGGAACGTGTATATCACTCGTATTACAGATATCGGGTTAATAAGTTATTCCTCACCGTCGCTCCCGCTTTGTGTACGTGTGGTATACAGACCATACCAGATATCAAGTTTTTAGATTCAGGGTTAGCGTGATGATGGGATATAATCTGGTGGTGGTTTTGAGATGGGTAGTAGTTGATAAGTGTTGTGTTAAGATAGATCAGTGTGCAGAGAGTGTAAAAAAATCGTCTAAACATACTCTCTGTCGTGCCCTGTTTTTAAAGTAATTATCTGTGTTTGTAAGTGTAAGTTTTAAAATCTGTCAGGTGAAGTGTAACGTAACAAATCTGCTGTCGTGTAATAGTAACAATCTTTGTGTGATTTGTGTAATTACATATGTCGTGTGTGTAAATGTGTGTGTGTTGTTGTGAATAATAGTGTTGAAAATGTAAGTGCTTATGGGTAAATGTAAGTGTCATAGTGAATGTGTGTATAAGTGTCATAGTTAGAATGTGTGTGAATAAGTGTAAGTGTGTGTGTGGTATAGTGATATTGTGTGTGTGATGTGTGTGTTGTGTGTGTCGAGATGGTCCAATATGATGTGTGATAGTGTGTGTAGGCTGTTCAGAATAGGATGAAAAATCCATTATTCTTATATCATCTCTAAGGTAGGTAACTGAAAATATGGATAGACGGGTGGTGACTCATTAATGTGGCGTCAAAAAAATTTATGCGATGGGCCAAAATTGTAGCTCCATGGTATCTGGACAAGGCGATAGGCCTAAAAAAATGTCAAATGACTCAAAAACAAGGGTTATAAAAGACATCAATAAAAGGGAGTAGTAAACTCTTCTAAATAAGGTTGGACTTTCTAAATAATTAGGGTTGCCAAAATTGACCCCATTCTCCTATCTCTAATTGGGAGAAGGCACCAACCAGGGGATATGGGTCGAAAAAGATATGGAGGTGTGGGAACGTCTACAACGGTTGCTGCGTAACACCTGTATGGGCAACCCTTCTTCGAAGGGTTTGCATAAATAAATTGGTAGGGGTTGCCCTGAAAATATAGTTAGCTGTCTGTCACAAAAAATTCAGTTGGTGTGGCCAACACCAATTGACCTATAGAAGACCAAAGGGTTGGTCTAAAATAGAGTATAGCACGATGGGTATTCAATTACGTACATGCTCGGTTGACTTGGTGGCAACCGCTTTTCTAGGGCAAGCATTAAATTAACGCGCTTGGCTTAGGCGATATGAAGGTTGCAAAAAATATAGTGGTTATGACCATAGAAATTAATTGAAAATATATGGAACAAATTTTAAGCAAGTTGCACACAAAAATATGTAAATAGGTTTTTGACTCATATAAAAATGGTCAGGTGTTGCCACAATAAAGAATTCACAAGGCGAAAAAAAGGTTCAAGAGCCCCAAAAGAAAAAGTTAAGCGTAAAACAATTCAGTTGCCAAAAAAGTCAAGGGTTCAGTGTTATAGGATAAAATTTGGGCAATACAAAATATCATAGAGGTTCTAATGGTCAAAAACCATATGAGTCAAGAAAGTCGGTCAGAAACACGAACAATAAAGCCGCCCTACTACTACTTAGGGGTACAGTTTGGCAACCTTTTTCAGAAGAAGGTTATGGGGACACTCCCGAATTTATATACCCATTACACAGTGTTCTCTTTAGTCAACGTCTCAAGGCTGTCTTTGTTTACTTCCGCGTTCAGCGTATTCCCCTTTTCTGTTTATCACATAAACTTATGTGAGTATGAACTACTTATTGATACATGTAAAAACTATATATAAATAATTGTAAAGTTTAATTAATATTGTCTATAGAAACACTTTATGTATAATATCAGAGTTACATAATTTATAGTATAATAATTATAATATGAATGGCGCATGCTCTTTTAGTTAACAGAACTAGATAATAAGAATTAGTACTGGAGCTTATGATATTCACACTTGGTCAGCTTGTTTAGGGTTGGTTCATGACGATGGTAAATTAATTGTACAATTAATTGTAAACCAAACTAGTTATGGCCCCATGTGAAATCAATTACTTTTCAGTTTCGTTGTAAGCAATCTAGGTTACACAGTAAACACATAAAACAATTTATATACCTAAATACGGCAATAGTATTGTCTTATTTTTTGAGATTATTGCTTGTTACGTCAAAAGAACTGGCTCCGCTTATTTTTTGATAACTTCCTCCTATTTTTTTTTATAATTATATTAATATCTGATTATAATATACTCTTAAATTTTTTGTTAGATCGATAAAATATTAAAAGACCGAAATATCAAAGTGAATTAAGGTAATAGAAACATTGTTAAATCATGATCCTTCTTAGTGCAAAGTTCCCTAAACTACTAAAGTTAAGTTAAGCATGACGAGTTGCTTATGTGTCGTATAGATTCTACGGAACACGAGACAAGCGTTTGTTGGGAAACCACGCTACCCTTTGATTGAACCATATGACTCTTTTTTTTAGTATGAGCCCAAATTTACCTGAACGCCTCGTATGGACCTTTTGTTGGCTAACCCGGCCTGAATAATTTGACACCGTGGGCTTTTCCTTATACGCCCTGACCTTCTTTCGTGGCGAAACTAGCGATGGGCGGGGCGTCCATGAAAGCTAGTTGACCCTGAAGAAAACTTAGATTACTAAATACTAAGTCTGTACGCATTAAAGGCTATAATATAATTTTACAGTTTTTGCGAGAGTTATCGCTAATATCACCTATTTATTTGTTTCCTCCTAAAGGGTCATTTTGGCCAACACTCCACTAAATATAGAATTAAGCCTAATAACTTTTTTAGAATGGGAGCCAGTGTGACCCCGTGTGAGGAGTGTTGCTCTATTCTAGAGGGCCTTATAAAGTATACCTGTAATCCCATAGCCACCTTATCGTGTCCGAGGCAAATCGGAACTCCACGGAATGTTTTCATACTGAACAATTGGCGGGTTGTCACGATGCCGAGGTCAAATTGGCCCACACGCACCTAAGTTTCGGCCCACCCTGAGGCGGGGGTGGATCGCGGTATACGTCGAATTAGAGAGTAGTGGACAAAAAAAAAATAATATAAATCAAACTATTAAGTTTTACGACTATCAACATTTATTCAATACTACAATTATACTCGAAATCCTTTGCTTACGTTATCTGACATCTACGAATGATTGAATTACTATTTCACTATTGCCGTGGATCATCATTCAGTAAATCAAAAAGAGTTACAGGTTCTTTCAAAAATAAAAAAAGGAGAAGGAGGTAGAGATTTTTCTCTACATTATCCCCCCACCCCGTCATAACATGACGGAAAAAATTTGTAGCCAGGGGGGGGGAAGTATGACTTTAATAATATAAAGAAGTCAAACCATCCCAGTGTTAATCTATTTAAAAAAAAAAGATGACTGCGTATGTAAGCTGTCACATACGCGTCTACTATTAGGAAAATATATAAATATAATCTTCATAAATCTTCTTTTTCACAACACAACACCCCCACATTACATCTTCGGACGACTAATTTCACCTGCCTCTTCTCTTCTCTCTCTTCTCTCTCTCTCTCTCTCTCTCTCTCTCACCCTCTCTCTCTCTCTCTCTCTCTTCTACTCTTCTCTCTCTCTCTCTCTCTCTCTCTCTCTTTCTCTCTCTCTCTCTCTCTCTCTCTCTCTCTCTCTCTCTCCTCTCTCCCTCTCTCTCCTCTCTTCTCTCTCTCTCTCTCTCTCTCCTTCTCTTCTTTTTTTCTCTTCCTTTCTCTTTTCTCTCTCTTCTCTCTCTCTCTCCTCTCTTCTCATCTCCTCTCTCTCTCTCTCTCTCTCTCCTCTCTCTCTTTTCTCTCCTCATCTCTCTTCTCTTTCTTCTTTCTCTTCTCTTTTCTCTCTCTCTCTTCTCTTCTCTCTTCTCTCCTCTCTCTTCTCTCTCCTCTTCTCTCTCTCTTTCTCTCTCTCTCTTCTCTCTCTCTCTCTTCCTCTCTCTCTCTCCCTCTCTCTCTCTTCTCTCTCTCTCTCTCTCCCTCTCTCTCTCTACTCTCCTCTCTCTCCTCTCATCTCTCTCTCTCTCTCTTTCCTCTTTCTCTTTCTCTTTCTCTCTCTTCTTCTTCTCCCTCTTCTCTCTCTCTCTTTCTCTTCCTATCTCTTTTTATTTTTTTTTTTTCTCTTTTCCTCTTATTCTCTCTCTCTCATCTCCTCTCTCTCTCTTCTCTCCTTCTCTCTCTTCTCTTCTCTCTCTCTCTCTCTCTCTCTTCTCTCTCTCCTCTCTCTTCTTCTCTCTCTCATCCCCTCTCTCTCTCTCTCTCTCTCTCTCTCTCTCTCTCTCTCTCTCTCTCTCTCTCTCTCCTCTCTCTTTCTCTCTCTCTCTTCTCTCTTCTTTTTTTTTCTCTTTCTCTTTCTCTCCTCCTCTCTCTCTCTCTCTCTCTCCTCTCTCTCTTCTCTCTCCTCTCTCCCCCTCTGCTCTCTCTCTCTTTCTCTTTCTCTCTCTTCTCTCTTCTCTCTCTCTCTCTCTCTCTCTCTCTCTCTCTCTTCTCTCTCCCTCTCTCTCTCTCTTCTCTCTCTCTCTCTCCTCATCTTTCTCTCTTTCTCTCTCTCTCTCATCTCTCTCTCTCTCTCTCTCTGCTCTCTCTTCTCTCTCTCTCTCTCTCTCTCTCTCTCTCTCTCTCTCTCTCTCTCTCTCTCTCTCTCTCTCTCTCTAAAAATTATTTTGCGTCCTTTGCCCATTTACAATAACTTGGCTTTAGATAAGTATAATGATATCCCCTCAAACAAGATAAAAAGTGTAAATCCTTACTTTTTGAAGTGCCGAAATATATTGGATGGTTCCTACCACTATACAACAATATCCCCAGTTTCAGGATATAGATCAATAAATACTTGTACCAAGAGTGGTATTGGAGGTTTATCCGAATTCTCGATTTGCCTCAATAGTTCTAAAACTTGGACTCCGATTTCACTCTCAGTTGGCAAGTTATATTGGGTTCGGTTATTTATTAACTCGGTTACCAATTTATGTCGTAACGAATTGGGATCAATCACACTACGTGCACACTTAGACAAACATTCGAATAAAGAATTGTATATATCCATTGGTAGTGTACCATAAAAACCATTTGGAAATCCATGTACATAACCGTTGTTTTCATCATTGTTTAATGGATAAAGCATTCCCATATCAAATTTTGATGACTCAGATTTTAGGTTATCAGATTTTTTCCGAAGTGATTCATCAACATTTTTAATTGGAGGCTTTGAATGGAATATAGAAGTTGAAGAACTCGAAAGAGATATAGTATTAGTACTGTTAGGTTGTATAGTATATAGCGAAATATAGGGCATAGTGAGAACGTTCAACACTTGCCTAGAAGTGGAAGAATTAGAGGGTGTAGAAGATAAAGTAGAAAGTATTTGACAATCTGATTGAATACTAGGCACAGATTTTAGAGGATCCGGTTGGATCTTTATAAAATTTGGAGGATCATGTTGTATCTTGGAATTTGTAAGATCACGTTGTATCACAGGGGTTGGAGGATCATGTTGGATCATAGGGGTTGGAGGATCACATTGGATCATAATGGACGAAAGAGAAGGCGTCGAAGAAGAAATAGAAGAAAGATTTGACACATTTGTTTGAATATTCATTTTAAAATTTAGGGACTCCGTATGGATTTTTATGAACTTTGGAGGATCTTGTTGGACCATAGATTTTGAGATTTCGCTTTGGACCTTTGAGCCCTTTAAAGTATTCTTGCTCCTAGTTTCCAGGTTCAGATTAGTATCATTAGTAATATTAGAGGATGGAGGTGGAGTAATGTTAGTGTTACAAGTTGGAGAGGTGTCTGATTTAATGACAGATAAGTTAGTACTCTCCTGTGTAGTGACTAATTCATTCGGTTCATTCTGCACCACATTATCAATTTTAGGTGATGTTTTCTTTTCTTCAGTGGAGGATTGTAATGGAGTAGATTCGGAAGATGAATCATATAATAAGGAATCTTTTTCATTTTTCGTTTTCGTTGATTGGGATGTACTTTTAGATATCCATTGTGGACATTGAATTCCAAGATGGTTTCCTTTACAAATACGACATTCGTCATTGTCATAGGATTGAGCTTTGTGTTTTCTTTGGAGACAATTATTAATTATATGGCCCTTTTTCTCACAGTGGAGACATTTATTCTGTTGTACATAACATTCATTTTGCAGATGTCCCCGCGACAATAATGACGGGATTTACAGGTGCGAATATCATGGCCAAACTTTTTGCAGTAAGTGCATTTAAGGTGTTTATCAACCTCACCTCTAGACCATTGTGAATGTGGAGGTCTTTGTGGTGTAGTAGGCACTTTATTGTGATTTTCATTTTAGTAAAAGTATTAGTATGGTTAAGGTTAGTAGATGGGAGAATCTCCTGCTGAGCGGTCAGCAAGAGTAAAGCATTCATTATCTGTGCAAGTACTTGTAATATCTGCTGATTTTGTTGAAGTATTTGCATCATTATATTAGTATTAGTAGTTTCGGATGGGGATGGAACTTGTGCATGTTTATACCTATCTGTAAAACATTGGTCATTCGGTGGAGATTGACCAACCTGAGGTGGTTCGAACCCAGGTGGTGGCCTTAACAGAACTGGAGTCGGCTGAGAATTGTAAATGGCAAAAGGGTTTGAACATATTGGAAGATTCATTCCAGATGAAGTCAAATATAATGAAGGTTGTTGATATGATGTTGTGGGCACCTTCATATTATGGCATGTCGAATATATAGGTGGTGACACTGAGGTCATAGAAGGGGTTGTGTTATTAAATATAATACTCGACGAAAATTTGATCGTCTTTGCCATAATGTTAGAATATTAGAATAAGAAGAATTAAAGAAGAATGAAGAAAAGTAATCCAATAGGAAATACCTGGAGAAAATAGCGATGTGAGCAGAAGGCACCTTCAGAGAAACTACGCTCTGCTACCAATATAATGTTCCAAAGTCTGGGGGCAATTCATATCGAGACTTCAGAACACCAATACTGGCAGCAGAGCAAATAATAAATGGAAATAGATAAATAATTAAATAATTAGTGATAGAAAATGTGTAATAGGAGATTGTAAACTTAAGTAAAATAGAAAGAGTACAGAGCAAGCATGGTCTGGGCCCATAAAGACCGTATTCCGTCTTCCATAACGGAGAAGCCTATCCCTTTGCTGAAGAAAATGATTACTGGATGCAATATTAAAAAAAGAAAAGGATCTTCATCAAGGTATGCCTCAGTCAGCCAGGAAGTACATGCGAAAAAAATAAAATAAACAATTAAGCACAGCAAAGCAATAAAGCAGGGGATAATAATCAATAATAGAAATAAAAGTAAATTTACCTTAACAAAGCTATTGATTTGGTTTATTATTATATAGACAATATTAATTTTTAAATATTCAGGATAAGCAGTTAAAAAGTAATGTATTCATTTATTTTCTTCGCATTAATATATATATTTATTTACAAATAATCATAATTCACACTCCCCAACTTGTCATACTAGTGCACCACACTCATAAAAGAACTTTCCCATTAGATTTACAAATATAATAAAATAACCTAACTTGTAATCTCTATAAAATGAATGCAATAAGTAATATTATATCATAAAATTTACAAAGATAGTAATTGAACTTTAATTTGGATAACTATCAATGTTTTTACTGTTCACATTGTCTTTTAGATTTATGTCTCAATTAGTCAATATTATATAATCAGTTAATATTTTAAAAGAAGTTTAATACGATTTAGCACACACTAAAAAAAAATATATTATTTATAGTATATTATTTATAATTGTTTACTAACGAACTAAAATAATTGATTTCACTGGCACTGTGGTTTAATTAATGTATGTTTACCATCGCAGAACCACTAAAACAATTTATGCAGTCTATTTATTATTTTTATAAAAGAACTGGCCCTTTTGTCTTTAATTTGGAAATCAAACTGTTTCACTTCAGGCCTCACATAAGTTTATGTGAAACAGAAAAGGGGGAACGCACCCTTGATAATCTTTTAGCAGGCAGTAGGTTTAACGGGGTCCTAACCCCTTCGAAAACGGTTCCAAACTAGTTGACCTAGAAAAATTAGATTACTAAATACTAAGTCTGTACGCATAAAGCTATAAATTTTACAGTTTGAATTTGTCATTTATTTTTCAATAATAAAATTAATATATTTTAACCTACCCTTAGATTTATTCTAGAGGCCATACAAAGAATAGCTGTCATAGTAAGTAGAGCAATATGCCAATATATATAGAGGAGCAACTCGGGCTCAATAGAGAGAACTAGAAAAAAAATTAATAAATACTATTAAGTTTTACGACTATCAACATTTATTCAATACTACAATTATACTCGAAATCCTTTGCTTACGTTATCTGACATCTACGAATGATTGAATTACTATTTCACTATTGCCGTGGATCATCATTCAGAAAATCAAAAAGAATTAGAGGTTCTGTAAAAAAAAAAGGAAGTAGAGATTTTTCTCTACAATATATATATATATATATATATATATATATATATATATATATATATATATATATATATATATATATATATATATATATATATATATATATATATATATATATATATATATATATATATATATATATATATATATATATATATATATATATATATTTATATATATATAGTTATATATTTATATATATATATATATATATATATATATAGTAAATAAAAAAAAAGAAATAGATATTTTTCTCTAAATATATATATATATATATATATATATATATATATATATATGGTCAGCATCCCGAAAAGGCCAGGCATGTAACTAAAAACTATAACAGGTACACGAAAATAAATATCATTTTATTAATCAGGAGACATTTTTACCGCAGAAATTAAAAAAAAATAAAAAAAATAACGCTTTTTAAAAAATTAAAATTGTTAAAAATTGATGAAAAATTTACAGTTTTTTGATAAATCGAAGATGCGGCTTACTCCCCGAGTGAGACGGAAAGTTGCCAAATGTTGAATTTTTTCTTTTTCACTAAAGAATATCCCACGGTAAACAAGAACGATATGAGAGAGTCGGGGTTCGGCCTACCGTGGGACGACGGGGGACTTCGTCCCCCTCTCGTCCCTCCGTCGGCTCGGACCCCTAAGAAGGATATAAAAGAAAAATAATATTTTGCCTAATTATATTATAAAGCGACATTTGGCAATTTTTCTCTCGAGACTGCTTTCAAGGTTTTTCAAGTCAATCAGAGCCTGCACTTTTACTAATATTAATATGAGTTATTAATAAATATTAGAATAAATTAATTTTTTTTTTTAATTTCTGCGGTAAAAATGTCTCCTGATTAATAAAATGATATTTATTTTCGTGTATATGTTATAGTTTTCTAGCTACATGCCTGAACTTTTCGGGATGCTGGCCTATATATATATATATATATATATATATATCAGTTATATATATATAAAAATCTATATGTTATTATATATATATATATATGTTATTGTTTTTTATATATATATATGTATTTTTATGTATGTTTATATATATATATATATATATATATATATATATATATATATATATATATATATATATATATATATATATATATATATATATATATATATATATATATATATAACCACGCTATCCAAGTTTACGAAAATGATTACATGAGAAGGATGACTCACAACGCAATAATGTTTTGAGAAACGCTCATTTCCTCAACTTCCGATTCTATCTGAGGGAAAAATGGTGTAAAGTTGCTTTTATTATTATTATTATTTTTATTATTATTATTATTATTATTATTATTATTATTATTATTATTATTATTATTATTATTATTATTATTATTATTATTATTATTATTGTTATATATATACATATAGTATATATAGTAGATATATATATAGTATATATATATATATATATATATATATATATATATATATATATATATATATATATATATATATATATATATATATATATCCGTTTTTTTTGTTTTTTTATATATTGTTATAATATGATACTAACAATAAATTTCAGTGCTGATAAACAGGACCAAAAAATTTAAATTAAAAATAAGGTAATTATTTAATAAAATCGCACTTTTTTCAGAATCGTACGTTTGGCACAGTTACCGAGAGAACGAGAATACCTCGTAAAATTTCGAAATCCAAATTTTTTTTTAGAAAATCAATAAAATAAAAAGTTATCAATGTGATCCTCTTTGGTTTCTACATAGATATATATATATATATATATATATATATATATATATATATATATATATATATATATATATATATATATATATATATATATATATATATATATATATATATATATATATATATATATATATATATATATATATATATGACCTTTTCTGTTTTACGCTTGGGTCAGTTTTGAATTTTTTTGTTTTTTTTAATATTTTTAGTATATGATCCTAACAATCAATTTAAGTGGTAACGGACATGATTCAAAAATATATAGGACCTTTTACGTTTTACGACTCCGTCAGTTTTAATTTTTTTTTTAACTAAAGGAATACCCAAGGGTAAACCGCAAAAATGACAGGAGTCGGGGTCTCTCGGCCTTCCGGGGAACGACAGGGTAGGACTATTTCCCCCGGGGAGGGTCTCCGGAATCTCCGCTCTTTGGTATTTGGGTGCCGCGGTTCCTCCGCCCCTCCCCTACGGGGTATGGAAAACGTCACCCCCCTCTGTCCCCCGTCGGCTCGAGCCCCTATTTTTTTTACATATTTGTAATAAGCTTTATACGCTGATTCCAAATATGTAATTGGTTTTTCTGTAAGTGTCGTACTTTTCGAGATATTTCATTTATGAAAAATATTTAACAAATGTGATTTTTAAAAAAATTATTTAAAATATTTCGAACTTTTGAATCATGTCCGTTACCACTGAAATTCATTGTTGGTATCATATAGTAGCAATAAAAAAAAAAAAATCAAAACTGACCCAAGCGTAAAACAGAAAAGGGTATATATATATATATATATATATATATATATATATATATAGTTATAGGTATAATATATTTATGATATATATATATATATATATATATAAAAAAAAAAAGCATATATATATATATATATATATATATATATATATATATATATATATATATATATATATATATATATATATATATATATATATATATATATATATATATATATATATATATGATCAGCCTCCCGAAAGCAACATGCAAAAAAAAAACTATACCAACTACAGGAAAATAAATAAAATTTTATTAATCAGGGAGACATTTTTTATCCATGAAATTAAAAAAACAAAAAAAAACGCTTTGAAAAAATTAAAATTGTTAAAAATGTTGGAAAATCTGTGTGATGATAATGATAAGAAGAACGAAGGACTCCGAAGCTTCGAGTGAACTTCAAAGATGCCAAATGTCGATTTTTTTGTAACTAAGAGATATCCCAAGGGTAAATCACAAAGATGGACAGAGTCGGGGTTTCTTCGTCCCCCCCTCTGTCCCTCCGTCGGCTCGAGCCCACTAAAAAGGAAATAAAAATAAAAATTAACATTTTCTCCAGAGGAAAATAAAACAATATTTGGCAACTCTTCCCTCTTGCACTACTGGAGAAATGGAAGGCTGATGAGAGCGTACTCTGCCAGACCTAAGATGATACAACTTTGCGCTGCCAGACCAAAGTATTATACTAATATTTAAGGTGTTATTAATAAATATTAGAATAAATTAAAGTTTCATCGATGAAATTGCTTGCTGAAATCAAAAATGTTATTTATTTTCCTGTAGATGTTATAGTTTTTTAGTTACATGTATGTTTCTTCCGAGGGGGTTAATATATATATATATATATATATATATATATATATATATATATATATATATATATATATATATATATATATATATATATATATATATTTGTGTGTTATATATATTTATATATATATATATATAAGTTTGTATTATATTCATCGTTGATCCATATAGGTTAGGTTTTGGCTTAGGACCATCCTAGTTCAGATTATGATAAGTTTTGTTAAGTATACACAGAATCAATATATGAAAAAAAATCAATAAGGACCGAATTTTACCCCGAAACATTATTTTTCTCCGCACCTTAAATTTTTCACGTATTAATACTAAAACATTTTCTTTCTGATGCAAAATGTACGTTATTCCTTACTTTATGACTTAGTTTTTAATATTTTCGAATTTCGTATCTTTTTCATCATCATTTTAATTTAATGTTAGTATTATATTATATACTATCAATATATGAGAAAAAAAAATACATAAAACACAAAATTAACGGATCCATGTAACTCACAATGTATATATATATAGTTAGTTATTATTATCATATATATATATATATATATATATATATATATATATATATATATATATATATATATATATATATATATATATATATATATATATATATATATATAGTAATCTCCTTCTTGGAACGATTACTATTCTTTCAGGGATCGGAGTCAAACACTGAACCAGTTTAACTTTTATTGCAAGGGAAGCATTTCAGCTTCGAGGACATCAATGAGTCATAAAATAAGACAGATAAACAACTACCAACAAAAACCTATATAAAAAGAAGAACAGACTTCGTTAGTGAGCGGGAGTTAGCTCCCAAATTAATACAAATACATGATAAAATAATGTACTAACAAGGTCCATTCATTGATCAATTTTAATTTTAATTAATTTTATTAAGCTTTATTTTAAATGTAAAGCACAACATAAAATATGAATATCCTTACGGGAATTCTTAGTATAAAATTTAACGCATAACATAAAAATACCTTAGACAATAATTAATTGGAAACATCATTAATTAAGATTTAATAATTAGACAAGACACTTGAATTTTTATCGAACTTACATAGGTAATCAAACATGAATACAGAAAAAGCATTATTACCTTCACTACTAGAGTTTTGTGAACTCTCTAAAATACGCTGGAGCTATTTGCATAACACAGAAACTTTTCAATTTATTATCTGAAAAATATTTGATACAGAACGATGCGCTTTATAAGACACGGGATGCGTGCGTATAAAATATTCACGGAATATTAATATATATATATATATATATATATATATATATATATATATATATATATATATATATATATATATATATATATATATATATATATATATATATATATATATATATATATATATATATATATATATATTTATTTTTAGTACACTAGTTAAAAGAGACTCTTAATTGGAATGATCTCCTGGTTGAAATATACAAACATACTGCTCACTCAGACTACATTAGTTTTCACTAGCACAACCGTTAACTTCCATGTCCCCAGGAGTAATGACGCTGCTTTTGCTTCTTGCGCGGCAAGCAAGGCGGGATGTTTACGTTTTCCAATTTGAGTCAGAGTTTTGAAACAAGGCAAGCGTTACCTTATAAGGAGAAATTAGGAGTGCATTCTTAGGAACAGCGAAGAAGAAAGGAATGCGAAGTATGCTCATTGTAAACATTTTTGATCGTTCAAAAACTATTTTAAACTCGCGACAAAGGACCCCCTTGTTAAAGAAAGTCTTTTACCTTAAAGATTAATCTCAATTAGCATACGTTGCATGATCTTCAGATGAAGTTAAAGTACGAGGAATAGGAAAGGGCATAGGAGGTCTAGGAAGTAAAGCCAAACGCCGAGATGGGGTCGGAGAACGTGGCAGAGGTCTGATCTGAATGGTGTTATCCGAAGGCGCATCTTCAGGTGTTAACTGTATTCAAACGTTGGATGTGGGTACAGCCTGAATGGGATATTCTCAGCTGGGTTCGACACTTCTGGTATGCATTTCCTACAAAGGTATACTCTTTTGGTCCAAACAAAGTAAGCGATGATAAGGACAGAGAGGAAAAAGATGGTTCCTGAAGTTCCTCCTCCGATATATGGGATAAACTTGATCTGTGGGAAATACGGGGTAAAAGGATGCAAGGATTGATTTAATCGATCCAGTCTCTGATTCCAATGAATTTCCTTCAAGGCTTGAAACTTGGGAAACAAGACAGAAGAGATATTAGGTAAAGCAACATGAGATAAGAAGTTGAACAAAACATGATCAGAGTGAGAAATTAAGGAAGAAAGTGTTATATTCTTTTCCAAGTGGATAGGATTTTTAAACTGAAACTTGGCAGAAGTGAAAGCACAACCGTGTGGAATAGTGAAGACATAGTCATAGACGTGCAGTATAGAATTGGGTTTCTCACATGCGATGGAAGCCCTAGTTTTTTCTGAGAAAGAAATAAGTGTGAAATGTCCTAAGGTGACAGTATAAGGTTCCATAGACTTGTATTCTACAATGGGACAATGAGAAAAATCATTGGTAAAATTTAGGATTAGGGCTAACAAGCAAGACTGATCATCAATGGAGGCAAACACTTGGGATTGGGGACAAACTGCTAGTTTGCCTAAGTGTTGACAAAGGTTGTGTGCCGATTCTTTAAGATAAGTGTATTTCCTTTGACCATAGTTCACGAAGAAATAATTATTTGGGTCATTGTACATTACTCGAACAAGAGATTGATTCAATGGAAGATGAGTAGGGAAAGGTATAAGTTTATGAGAAGTAAAATTCTCTGAGAAAAAAGGAATTAAAGTAATTAGTTCATAAGGGCTAGCAGAAGATTGGAGAGTCCAAGAATAAGTTAAGAAAGATTGATATGTCTTTGTTTCTAGGGGTATAACCGTGTGCAGTTTTGTTTCTGTGTTCATCTCCAATACAAAAGGTAATAAGAATATTGGAGAAAAAAGTTGCGAGTTAGTGATTTTATTCTTCGCCAATTGAAGTGAGGTTATCACCAATTGATGAATATTATGTATGTTGTTCACAGTTTGTTCGATTAAATTTATTAATGCACGTATACTTCCCATTTGATTTATGATGTTATGCGTAGCGCTTAAACTTGATTGGAACTCTATCAGCTTTTGTAAACTATCTCTAAAACTCATCAACGTACGGGTATTTGACTTTAATTGTTCTTTTAACTCAGTAATCAATAGATTTGATGTGGAAGCGTAATTGCCTAGGATGTTAATTTTCTTTCGGAGTAATTTCACCTGTTTATCAGTTGCCGTATCAAAAAGAATGTTGAGGACGTCTCCTCCGAATTCAAAAGCAGCTCGTTTCTTTTTTGATCGTGCTGAGATCCAAGGTAATTCACTCACTTCACTTAATTTTTGTGCCAAAACTTTCACCCGAATGGTCATTAGTTTGAATTCCCATTGGTGAGCTCTTTGGCTTACTGAAACATTCAGAAATTTAGCTTCGAAAGATGGTAAGAATGAATCCTTGATATTATTTACTAGCTTAGTTGTCTTAATTAATGTTTCTTTGATATCTGAAGGACATTCCAAGGAAATGATTAAATCTAAGTATCCTTCTATAAAACTTACTTCACCGGTGCGATATAAGACTAAGCCAGGTAGAATTTTTGTTTCTTCGTTTTCTTTCAACAAGGTATTTTGACATGTCAATATGATGGTGAGTAGAAACAAAATCAGTTTTATAATTTTTCTTATAATTTTGTACTAAATAAGGTCGCCTAATCATACGTGATTACTTTTAAACATGAGAAATTATTGGTTAGTTTCTGAATTAAAAAGCAATTATTACTTAAGGAATTTTTTCTGAATTAAAAAGCAATTATTACTTAAGGATTTTTTTCTGAATTAAAAGCAATTACTACTTAAGGAATTCTTTAAACTATAAACTTATTAGTTAACTTATTTTCAATACTAAAAGTTAAAGAATAATTTCTAGTTTACAAAAAAAAAAATAGGTAAGTTTTTCTCAAAATATTGAAGTTTACATGTTTTTTTATAAAAGTTTTATTTTGCTCTTATAGTATTTTTATTTTAAAAATTGCGTTGTCCCCCCCGTTGGAGTAAGACGTATTCTTAAGACTTATTATCAAAAAAAAAATAAGCAGAAATATAATCTAATGAATCTAATCCAATAAGTAATTAATCTAAGCTAAGTGTTAGTTTAAACTACGTGATTAATCTAAACTAAGTATTAATTTAAGCAAAAAAAAAACTATAAACGATATCTAAAATTATAAGAACATAAGAACTGAATTGTTCAAACTTTCGCGATTCTTTCGTTTATTACTAGGAGTACTTTCCTGTATCTTAATTCCCGGTAGTGTTCGTCTTAATTCTAGGAGTACTTTCCCGTATCTTAATTCCCAATAAGAAAAACCTATTTGAAAGAAACGTTTGGTCTGAGTTCTTTTAACATTAAAAACAATTCAAATTAAGGAACTAATAAGCTAATTTACGCGAAATTATTAATCCAGACTAAGTAGCTTAATTTAAATTGATTTGTTAATCCAAGCTAAAGTATTAATCGCTTAACCTAATTTGACTTGCTAATCCAAGCTAAAATACTAATCCAACTAGATCACTTAACCTAAATTGATTTGTTAATCCAGACTAAGAATTTTATCCAAAAGAAATTATACAAATGAAAAATGTGCGTAGACAGTTTCTTAAACCTAAAGAAAAATCAATACGAATTAATAGTTGGGAGGCAAATAATATGTTTTATTTCCTCTAACTATAGTATTCAAATCTAAAGTAACAGGCGGAGGTTGGACCATAGGAGTCTTCACTGTAGTCTCCGTGGTGTCCTTTGCCTCGGCCTTTTGTAATGTTTGTTCTTTCATTCTTGTTTGACTTCTTGTGACCCTGGGGGTAGATTCTCGGGGACCAGAAAACAATTGGTATACGACGGATCTTGTTTCCTGTCATCCTTAATGGTTTCCTTTACGGGTGAATCTACGGTAATAGAAGTTGGGTGGTCTCCATAGCTTTCAGGAATACGAAGAGATTTCTCAGGGGAAGGAATTCTTGGGGGAGATCCACCGTAGGCTCCATAAATCTCGCCTTCGTGTTCAGGTGGTTCTTGAAGAATTTCTTTAGTAGGGGATTCAAATGAAATCTCTTGGGGAATGGGTGACAAAGACGGTCTTAACCCTTTCATCGAAGCTATGGGATATGGGGTAGGACTTCACGATAAATGAAACGGTTAAAACACCCAAATTGAAACTGAACGAAGTTACTAA
>JABUQX010119882.1:0-20000 GCA_015478945.1 Trachelipus rathkii | reverse complement strand
TACCAGCCTATGGAGGGAAATTGTGGGAATATGTGGTAAGTTTCTATTAATTCCATAAAGATGTTACTAAAAACTGGGGAAAGTGATGAACCCATGCATAATCCGGAGGTTTGTTTATAAAATTTGTCTTGAAAGTTGAAAAAGGAATGATCAAGTGTGAGGTAAACTAGTTGTTTTATGATGGAGAAAGGATGTTGTAGGGTGATATTGTGACGTGTTAGATGAAATTCAAGTAAATCTATGGTGAATTTTACAGGAACTTTGGTGAAAAGTGATGTTACATCAAAACTGACTACATTATAGTTCGAAAGGTTTTTGTTGTGAATTAAATGAATGAAGTGTTCTGAGTTTTTTATGTGTGAAGGTGAAATATTTCCAATGAGGGGTTGTAATTGTGATGAAAGCCATTTTGAGAGTTTCTGTGTGATGCAATTAATGTTGGAGATTATGGGACGTAGAGGTATGTTTTCTTTGTGGATTTTGGGTATTGCGTAAAACTTTGAAAGTATAGGGAGGTAAGCCTTGAATTTATTTATTAAATCTTCTTGGTTGGGTAAGATATTAGAGAGAGATTTGTTGAACGATGCCTGGGAATTTTTAAGGGGGTTTTTATTTACGGAGGTATATGTGTTGGTATCGTTAAGCAAATTGTAACATTTAGTGAGGTAATCATTAGTATTTAAAATAACTATGTTATTCCCTTTATCTGAACGAGAGATTGTTATGTTTTGATTTTGTTTCAATTTGAAAAGGGCAATGTAAAATCTTTTGGGTAGGGTGATGTTTTTAAGAAAATCCTTCTGTAATTTAAGTAAGATACCAAACAATATGTCATTATTAATGTTCTGGTTTTGATTGTGTTTCTTCCAGTAATTAAAATTTTTGGTTAGATGTAACCATGGATCGGTATTGGGAAGGACAAAACTTAGGCCATAGCCTAAAACTGTCAGTTCGTTTTGGGTTAAATTGTAGTTCGAGTAGTTTTTGATGATATCCGGGTTTGATTTTTTATGCCAAATGCTGTTTTTGAATAAATTGTCCAATTTTATTTTTAGATGAGAGTTTCTTAAGTTTACTTTTCTGTCTCTAATGATGTAAGCGTATTCTAGTAGTTTGGAAAACAGGTTAAGATCCTCAAAATTGTTGGCGAAATATTGCTGAAGGTGTTTAAAATTATAGTAGTTTTGTCTAAATTTTCTCTTGACATCCGACTTTATTCCCTGAATACGGTTCAATAATAACTGTTTGAAAATCTCTGGGAAAGGTTCTGTTTTGTTTACAAAGACGTAAATAGATGGACTTGAATTTCATCTAACACGTCACAATATCACCCTACAACATCGTTTGTCCATCATAAAACAACTAGTTTACCTCACACTTGATCATTCCTTTTTCAACTTTCAAGACAAATTTTATAAACAAACCTCCGGATTATGCATGGGTTCATCACTTTCCCCAGTTTTTAGTAACATCTTTATGGAATTAATAGAAACTTACCACATATTCCCACAATTTCCCTCCATAGGCTGGTACCGTTATGTTGACGATGTTTTTTCATTTATACCAAAGGACATAAATTTAAACACAATTTTTAACTTTATTAATAATATACATACAGATATAAAATTTACTATGGAAACAGCAAACAACAATACAATAAACTTTTTGGATTCACATATTTCATGGACAAAAGACAACATGACTTCTTTTAACATTTATCGAAAGCCAACCTCCAACCCTTCATATATACACTGGTTTTCGGCTCATGACACTTCCACAAAAACAGCAGTACTTAGTAACCTTTTCCTCCGAGCTTTCAAACTCTGCAGCCCCCAATACCTGCAAACCGAAACTAAAACACTAAAAAATATATTTTACAAATTAAATTACCCCCAGAATATCGTAAACAAATCATATCATAAAGCCAAACAAAAATATTTACAATTAAACTTAACTAATACTCAGTACACAAACATTTTACCCATACCTAACATACCCAATAATATTATTCGTAACTATATCCCTGATTGCGTAAAAATAGTTAAATCTAATAACATAACCCTTAAACAGTCACTTAAACCTACTAATAATAACAACCAAAACATTGATTCAGGCATATATACTATTCCTTGTAATAATTGCCCAAAAAAATATATAGGTGAAACCAATAATTTCGACATTAGATTAAAACAACACAAAAGCGATTTAAAAGATGATACACAATCCTCCTCCGTAGTAAAGCATAGACAAATTAACAATCACACAATTAATATAAATAATGCCACTATCATAAAACACATTCAAAACACAGAAAATAGAAAAATTTATGAGTCCTTCATCATCAAGAACAGCAACAACTTTAATCAACAACAAGGTGAAATTCAGCTAGACGAAACAATTAATATGTACCTCAAAGAATCATCGTCCTTCGGCAAAATTCTCAAAAAAGTATAACATTGGTAAAAGTATTTTATCCACCCAAAGAAAATAGTCACCAAGGAGCCAAATTTAAAAAGTAGTTAAAATTGTAATAATTAAATTTTGTATAATTCAGTTGTCCCGACGAAGTGTCTCGAGTACGAGCACGAAAGCTCGACGTTTAACCACTATCTGTGTAGTGTTGTTTTTTTCTTTATTTCCATGTTAATTTACAATTAAAATTAATAAGCTTCTATTCTTCATTTTATATCCACAAGGGGGAAGAGAATTCTGTGTATATATATATATATATATATATATATATATATATATATATATATATATATATATATATATATATATATATATATATATATATATATATATATATATATATATATATAATAATTAGTTAACTACTTTTTGTCGTAGGTTGATGATTTTATTTAGTATTTTTTTAACCCTTGGTGTTTTATATTGATTTTATACGATATTGGCGATGATGGCAATTTCCAACTATTCGTTATTGCAATTAATAACAATTTTTAGAATTGCATCTTGGGGTGAGGGGGGAAAGGTTAGATGTAATTTTATTTTAATAAATACACTATTTAAATAAAACTTGGTACAGTACGCACCAACACTTTCAAACATACATCTGACATATAGATATATATATGTAACTAAATTAATAAAACATACAATAAGGGGGGGGGAGGGAAAGAATTTTATAACACTAAAAATAGTAATACATATTCGAGCTTTCGCTTGCGATTCGCGTCAAGCCTCTTCGGGAAACAAATATTAAAAGAGCCATCACTCCAAAGAATAGACAACAAGTGAAGAGGCTATTGGTTGGTTATTTGTTTATTTTGTAACTGTTTAAAGTATTTTGACGAAAGTATAATGGAATTTTGGATTTGGTCTAGCCTAAAATCTCCTGCAGTTCTGTTGAAATTAGGCGTATTATGGATGTAGATAGATTCTATTATTTTCCTTTTTTTTTGTATGATTTGTATATTTTAATACTGAGATATTTTGGGTATTAATGCTATGGTTTGTGTTAGTACGATGATTGGTAAGGGCAGAGTTGGTCTCGTCAGTGGTAAGATCATAATTATGTTGATTTGTTCTTCTGGTGATATCATTGGTCTCCCCTATTTAAACCAGGGGGCAATTATGGCAAGGTACTTTATAGACACAATGGGTTTGGGGATTTTTTGAAACGGGAGGTCTGAGGGTATGTTTTAGAGAAAAAGTGTGATTTTGGGTAAAGGAGATGGATGATGGTAAATGTTTTTTGATGTTACGGTCTAAGTGGAAAGGAAGGGGAAGGAAAGTAGAATTTGTGCTTTTTTGTTGTTGAGAAATTTGAAAGAATTTTCGTTTTGCGTTTTGGAAGGATGAATTAATAATATGGGGGAGGATATTTTGAAGGTGGAGAGGAGGTATTTTGTTTCTGTGTGTAAATGGTTAGGGGAGCAGATTCTCAAAGCTCTAAGGTAAAGGGATGTGAGAGTAGCTTTTTTTATATTTGTTGAATACAGCTAACTCTCAATCATAATTTCTTTATTTTTAATAATAATTTCTATAAACAAAATAAGTAATTTGTGAAGAATTATTCCAGGTTAAAAGTGTGTCTAGGAATGGTAAAGAATTGAGTTTAGGGAGTTCATGTGTGAATTTTATGGAGGGATGAATGTTATTTATAAGGTTTAATATATTATTGAAATCTTTTTGTTGGGGGATGGCTATGAAAATATCATCTACGTAGCGTAGCCAAGTGGTATTTTGTAAATGGGGGTTAGGTAGAATGTGATAATGTTCGATTAATTCCATAAATATATTGGCTATGGTAGGGGAAAGGGGGGAACCCATTGATAGTCCTTGAGTTTGTTTATAGAAATTATTATTAAAAATAAAGAAATTATGATTGAGAGTTAGCTGTATGAGTTGTTTTATGAGGGGGAACGGGTGGGTTAGTGAGATATTGTGAGTAGTTAAGTAATTTTCTAGTAAATTAAGGGTATAGGGGACGGGGACGGACGTAAAAAGGGATGCGACGTCAAAACTTAGAAATTTATGAGTGGTAGGGTTAAGTGATTGGGTTTTTTGTATAAAATGAGTGGTATTTTTGATGTGAGATGGGGAAATAAGACCTATAAGGGGTGTGAGGGTTTTTGATAACCAAGCAGATAATTTGTATGTATTGCAATTTGTGTTTGATATAATAGGTCTGAGGGGGATATTTTGCTTGTGAGTTTTGGGGAGACCGTAGAATTTGGATATATGAGTCATGTATGCTTTGTTGTCATTGTGAATGTCCGGATAGTTTTTTGTGATTTGTTTCAGCTGACTATTAAATCTATCTAGAGAGTTTTTTTGTGTTTTTTTTTGTGAGAGGGGTATAGGTGTTGGCATCTGTTAAGATATTTTGGCATTTGTTTATGTAATCCTGATGGTTTAATATCACTATGTTATTTCCCTTATCACTCCTTGTGATAACTATGTCATGATTGTTTTGTAAATTTCGTAGGGCTTTGTAAAATATGGCTGGTAATTTTTCCTGATGATTGTGAGTTATGAGATTATTTATTAATATACCTTTAAGAATATCAAAATTGTAATCTTTATTTTTATGTTTGGTGATTTTTTCAAATTGTTCAAGGTTATTGTAAAAATGGAGGTAATCTTCGCCCTTCTCGAGGGCGAACGAAAGACCGTAGCCCAAAAGAATACGTTCCTCGTGTTTTAAATTGTAATCAGATAAATTTTTTATGATTTGAGGTGAAGATGAAATGCTCCAATGGCTTTTTTGGAATATCAAATTAAATTTTTGATTTAGTTGATGTTTTTTATTTGTAACGATTTTATCTTTTCTTTTGTGTGCTAAGTCTAATAGTTGTGTAAATTGGATTTCGTTATATGGTTGGTAAAAGTACCAATTTTGCTGAAATTTACGGAATAAATTATTGCATTGACGGAAACATGATTTGATTTCTGATTTTACCTGTTGTATTTTATTATTTAAAATTGCTCTATGTACGTAGGTGAAAGGGTGAGAATTGTTATCTTTGAAACTAGTTGGTATTAACGTTTTCGGAATTATGAGGTTACTCAAACAATTTTTTAGGAAACTTAACTGGCATTTTTTAATGTTAGCCGCCACCATCTTGTTGCGATATCGGAAGTAATGGCCTCTCAAAGGGTAAATTAAGTTCACACCGTTGTTATCGGGATTCACAGTTTATAATAATTAGTTAACTACTTTGTCGTAGGTTGATGATTTTATTTAGTATTTTTTTAACCCTTGGTGTTTTATATTGATTTTATACGATATTGGCGATGATGGCAATTTCCAACTATTCGTTATTGCAATTAATAACAATTTTTAGAATTGCATCTTGGGGTGAGGGGGGAAGGTTAGATGTAATTTTATTTCAATAAATACACTATTTAAATAAAACTTGGTACAGAACGCACCAACACTTTCAAACATACATAATAAGGGGGGGGGAGGGAAAGAATTTTATAACACTAAAAATAATAATACATATTCGAGTTTCGGCTTGCCAGATCGCGTCAGGCCTCCTTCGGGAAACAAATATTAAAAGAGCCATCACTCCAAAGAATAGACAACAAGTGAAGAGGCTATTGGTTGGTTATTTGTTTATTTTGTAACTGTTTAAAGTATTTTGACGAAAGTATAATGGAATTTTGGATTTGGTCTAGCCTAAAATCTCCTGCAGTTCTGTTGAAATTAGGCGTATTATGGATGTAGATAGATTCTATTATTTTCCTTTTTTTTGTATGATTTGTATATTTTAATACTGAGATATTTTGGGTATTAATGCTATGGTTTGTGTTAGTACGATGATTGGTAAGGGCAGAGTTGGTCTCGTCAGTGGTAAGATCATAATTATGTTGATTCGTTCTTCTGGTGATATCATTGGTCTCCCCTATGTAAACCAGGGGGCAATTATGGCAAGGTACTTTATAGACACAATGGGTTTGGGGATTTTTTGAAACGGGAGGTCTGAGGGTATGTTTTAGAGAAAAAGTGTGATTTTGGGTAAAGGAGATGGATGATGGTAAATGTTTTTTGATGTTACGGTCTAAGTGGAAAGGAAGGGGAAGGAAAGTAGAATTTGTGTTTTTTTGTTGTTGAGAAATTTGAAAGAAGCATAATTTCTTTATTTTTAATAATAATTTCTATAAACAAACTCAAGGACTATCAATGGGTTCCCCCCTTTCCCCTACCATAGCCAATATATTTATGGAATTAATCGAACATTATCACATTCTACCTAACCCCCATTTACAAAATACCACTTGGCTACGCTACGTAGATGATATTTTCATAGCCATCCCCCAACAAAAAGATTTCAATAATATATTAAACCTTATAAATAACATTCATCCCTCCATAAAATTCACACATGAACTCCCTAAACTCAATTCTTTACCATTCCTAGACACACTTTTAACCTGGAATAATTCTTCACAAATTACTTATGCTGTTTATAGAAAACCTTCCTCCCAACCCTCATATATTCACTGGTATTCTTCCCATTCAACAAATATAAAAAAAGCTACTCTCACATCCCTTTACCTTAGAGCTTTGAGAATCTGCTCCCCTAACCATTTACACACAGAAACAAAATACCTCCTCTCCACCTTCACACAGTTAAAATATCCTCCCCATATTATTAATTCATCCTTCCAAAACGCAAAACGAAAATTCTTTCAAATTTCTCACAACAAAAAAAAACACAAATTCTACTTTCCTTCCCCTTCCTTTCCACTTAGACCGTAACATCAAAAAACATTTACCATCATCCATCTCCTTTACCCAAAATCACACTTTTTCTCTAAAACATACCCTCAGACCTCCCGTTTCAAAAAATCCCCAAACCCATTGTGTCTATAAAGTACCTTGCCATAATTGCCCCCTGGTTTACATAGGGGAGACCAATGATATCACCAGAAGAACGAATCAACATAATTATGATCTTACCACTGACGAGACCAACTCTGCCCTTACCAATCATCGTACTAACACAAACCATAGCATTAATACCCAAAATATCTCAGTATTAAAATATACAAATCATACAAAAAAAAGGAAAATAATAGAATCTATCTACATCCATAATACGCCTAATTTCAACAGAACTGCAGGAGATTTTAGGCTAGACCAAATCCAAAATTCCATTATACTTTCGTCAAAATACTTTAAACAGTTACAAAATAAACAAATAACCAACCAATAGCCTCTTCACTTGTTGTCTATTCTTTGGAGTGATGGCTCTTTTAATACTTGTTTCCCGAAGAGGCTTGACGCGAATCGCAAGCGAAAGCTCGAATATGTATTACTATTTTTAGTGTTATAAAATTCTTTCCCTCCCCCCCCTTATTATGTATGTTTGAAAGTGTTGGTGCGTTCTGTACCAAGTTTTATTTAAATAGTGTATTTATTGAAATAAAATTACATCTAACCTTCCCCCCTCACCCCAAGATGCAATTCTAAAAATTGTTATTAATTGCAATAACGAATAGTTGGAAATTGCCATCATCGCCAATATCGTATAAAATCAATATAAAACACCAAGGGTTAAAAAAATACTAAATAAAATCATCAACCTACGACAAAGTAGTTAACTAATTATTATAAACTATGAATCCCGATAACAACGGTGTGAACTTAATTTACCCTTTGAGAGTATATATATATATATATATTATATATATATAATTGATATTATTATATATATGGGGGTAATATACCCCCAGGTTGGGAATCGCTGATTTAGATAGACGTAATAGTCAGCACAAACACGATTTAATTTCCGACAATAAAAATTCAGCTCTTACCCATCATAGGAGAAGTTTAAACCATAAAATAAATATCGACAACATGGAACCTGTAATTTTTGTATCAGACAATAACAAAAGGAAACTAATTGAATCCTATTGCATAAGAAATAGTGACAATTATAATAAAATGGCAGGAGAAGTAAACATATATGTAGCACAGAATTTAATAATGAGGGATATAAGATTTTACAAAAAGATCGATAATAAACTAAATAAACAACAACCATCCAGTCAATAAATAGATCATCTTTGGAGTCCCATCAACGTAGAAGACTTCGTTTTGTTTGAAGCTCACCTGAAGAGGCCGTGCTGGAAGCCGGCGAAAGCTAGTGAGAACAAAAATTAAATATTTGTTAATTCTTTTTAAATAATATATATATGTTTGTGAATAGTTTTTATGTTAATATATATATAATATTATATTAAATATAATATATATATAATTTATATATATATATATATATATATAAATATATATTATATATATATATATATATATATATATAATATATATATAAATATGATATATATATATATATATTATATATATTATATAATATATCTTTTAATGCCTCCACTAGATAGTTGGAGGCATCCCGCCCCCCGGAGTGTATAAAAATAATATAACCAAGTAAAAAGCTAACTCTGTGTTTGAATCGAAGTTTGTTTTTTTTTTCTCTACTTTTTTCTGGTGATCGAGTCGTTTATCAAAACTAAACAATCTTTTTTTTGTGAAAAGTGAAAACTGTATATATTCTTAAAAAGCTAAGAATTATGTGATCATTTTTTTCTGATAAGTTTCTTAATAATAGTATCGGTATCTATGTTTCATATTAAAGGTATCGGTATTTAGGCTTCATATTAAAGGTGTCGGTATCTAGGTTTCACCTTTAAAGGCTTTTTATTTGAACCAGTATTTATTGTATATTTATTGAACGTATGTTTAATAATCTTTAAACAATAAAAGGGTATCAAGGTATCGGTATCAAGATTTCGTATCAAGGTATCGGTATCAAGGTTTCGTATCAAGGTATCGGTATCAAGGTTTCATATTAAGGTATCGGTATCAAGGTTTCAAATTTAAGGGTTTCATATTTAAACCTTTAATGCATATATAAACGTAAGTTTATAGTTTATTTAACAAACTTCCACAACCTGCAAAATATCCTTCGCTTGCATAACGCAAAGTAATATAATTGAGACCGAGGTCTTTTTTCCATATCTTCTTGTTCGAAGCAATTTTTAAGTAAATTCCAGTACTTCGAGCAGTTTAAAAGGAACCTAAAAAAGTTAAAAGGGCAGGTTTTATGACATTAAAATCTACTAAATATTTGTACGCCAGAGGTCGGGAATACTAATACGAGACCCTGGTTGAAGGAATAAATTTTCTTTCAAGAAAAAGTTGTATTGGCTTTCGACTCGGTGTTAGTCTTCATCAGTAAACAAAAAATGGTAAGTTTACTTTCTGATAATCAGGTGTACAAATAAAACTTTTAACAAGGTATAAATTAATTAAGACCAGTATTTATATTACTCATACAGAATTGTGGAACAATTATCTTCTTCATTGAGAAGACATCTATTAAGGTATTCTTATTTCCGGTTGATCCTGCCAAGATATACCAACCCTTCGGCTAATGAGTTTCAGCTGTTTTCCCAATTAAGTAATTGCAATTTTACAATTTTACAATTTAAAATAACAATTTAGAATAAAACCATTTATTTATTTTTTATGTTTGACTTACTTAATCTTACATAAAAAAAATTGAAAGAAAATTTACTTTCTTCTGTTTATATTACAATTAAAGTTTCAAACTAAACTTTACCTAATATTTCTATTCTTACTATTCCCTTTCCCCGTACAACCAATAAGCATTTACTGCTAACGGATATATTCAGGGAAATTTAATAATTTACTTTTGCAGTAGAATAGCTAATTGCTCATTGAGCACGGTTGATTTATGCAAAAGTGTGAATAGTTTATCATTTAAGAATTAATAATCTGAAAAGGCTAAAAGATAGATAACGCTTAATATATATAAGCGTTTGTTTATCTAAAGCCCTAACTATATATATGATATATTATTATATAATATATATATATATATATATATATTATATATATATATTATTTATATACTATATATATATTATATATATATTATGTATGTATATATATATATATATAATACACTAAGGTGTATATATATAATATATGTGTGTGTGTGTGAGCATGTCTCACTCATACTGCCTTCATTTTAAAATGACACCATTCCCTTTCGTCTTTTTGTCACGTGACATCTATTTCTAACTCTTTAATTAAAGTGGTGTGATAGTTTGTGCTTCCAATTTGGTAGTCGTTGAGGTTTGTGAGGTGGAGCTCTTTATATATAGGGTCGTTTAGCCTCTCAGGGCACCTTTAAAGCCCCCCCCCCCCCCCCCGCCGATCAAAATAGCACAAACTTTAAAATTTTCAAAATGGAACCAGCTGATTTGTCTTCGTTGAACACTTTGCTTCATCAAATGGAAACTTCCATATCTACGGATATCGGAAACAGCGTAGGTGACACCGCCCCCGAGGAGGAGAAAAGGGTGACAGATGATGTAAAGGCTAAATTAGTTCCTCTGAGGAGATCTAGAGGAACATTGAAGCGAAAAATAACCATCATGTTCAAGCAACTAGCTGAAATCGTAAAAGATGGTGACCTTTCTCTTGTTTCGTCTGTGTTGGAGGAGGTGTCTGTAATGTTAGGAGAGATACGTAGATACGATGGAGAAATTGAGGCCTTAATTTGTGCTTCAGATATACTGCAATACAATTCTAAATTGTTGGATGAGGAATTAGTGGGATCCACCCACTACCATCTTCAGCAGCAGAAAATCCAAAATTTATTCAGCCTTCCGGCTGCCAACGTTTCGCTCCATGAGTCAGCATCAGGAATACAATCCCTCAGGGAATCGGACCAGCAACAATCTGAGGTCCATTCTATGCTGAAGACTTTAACTACACACAAACAGGAAGTCAAAATTCCTCCACTAAAGTGTAAAAGCTTTTCGGGAGGAACTGACCGTCTTCAGTTTCGATCTTTTTTGCTTTCTTTTGAAAACATCATCGGGTGCAGACGTGACCTCTCAGAAGCTGCCAAGCTTCAATATTTGAAATCCCATCTTTCCGGCCTAGCTCAGAAGGATGTGGAGCACCTCCCAAATATAGACGCAAATTATGAAGTAGCTTTACAGATATTGAAAGAACTATATCTGGACGAGCCCTTCATTATCGATTCTTTACTGCACCAAATTTATTCTGCTCCTGCTTTGGATTCTAAGAATCTTGAAGCAGTGAGAACTTTCGTAACAGAGGTACGGGCTCACCTCCACGAGTTAAAAGAGTTCGGAGTGGATCTTTTGGAGGAAGATTCAGCAGGGTGTAAACTTCTCAGCCATATTCTGGTTGATAAGTTGCCTCAAAATTTCTTAAGAGAAATGAAGATCGTTACCAATGTGGAGTACCCATCTGTTATTACTATTTTTGAACAATATCATACGATTTTGAAATCAATGGAAAGGATGAAGAATAAACCTCTCTCTTCTACTTCAACAAAGAAGTCTAATTCTTCACCCCCAAGCAAAAAGAAGACCTCTTCTTATTATGTATCGAAAGTTTCAAAAAAGAGCTCCATGCAGGAGCGAACCACTTCTTCTCCAAGAGCATCTAAAGCTACAAACGAGACCTTCTCAGTTAAGTGTAAGCTTTGTGGGGGTGCTCATTTCATGTCCTCTTGTTCGACCTATCCCAATCCGGCCGCAAGAAGAGAGCGCTGCAGTGCCTTAGGACTTTGTGCCTGCTGCAGCAGCACTAAACACAAGACATTATTATGTCCAGCAAAGACTTATGGTCTTAACTTTCCTTGCGTCTTGTGTAAAAGCAAGGCTCACATCTCTGCTCTTTGCTGTTCAGGTGTTAAGTCCAATAACAAGGGAAAAGGACCCAAACCCATTGATGAACCTTCTACATCGTCGTCTGCTGCCACCTTTACAGAAGATGATGATACCAGCCGAAATCATCTATGTATCAATGCTGGATCCACTCCATCGGGCAACATTCTTCCTACTGTTTCCCTTAAGATAAAAAAAGGAAATAAAATTGTAGCGGTACGCTGTCTTCTTGATTTTGGTTCCCAGAGGAGCTACTGTCATAATGGAGTCCTGGAGAAGTTAGGAGTGGATTTGTCTTCTCTTCCTAGTAGCAATAAAACAATTAAAACGTTTTTAGGAGAACAATCCAGAACAATGCATTCCATAGACTTGGATCTGAATCTCTGTTGTGACTCTTTTTTCAAAGTTCCCATGCTCATAGATCCTGGTCTTAATATCGGATTTGAGGTTAGGGGATTAATGGGAGCCGAATATAACATCAGGCGCAATGGATATAAGATTGCGGATCGTTTCTACTATAAAGGCCGCCATGAAGATAGTGTAGAAAATGTGGAGTGTCTACTGGGAATGGATTCATTATACCTGATGAAACATTTCAAAGTTGTCAACTGTTTGAGAGGAAGTGCTATTGAGTCCTGCCATGGTTTCATACCCTTCGGCCCTGTCAAGAGTTTTTTGACACCTTCTCAAATTGACACAATTTTCAACTTTAATTCTTTTCATGAACAAAAGGAGGAAGAGTCTTCATGACAATCAAAGTTGACCTCTTCTCTCCGTCAGTCTATAAATAAAATTCCCGAAACAGTCGTCAACTCTATTATAGATCCATCTCCTTCCTACTTCGATCCTCTTCTTCACACACACCCTAACATGGACCTGGACGTGGGTCTCGAAAACTTATACAAACTGGAATCTATTGGAATCAACGAGGAAGCCGACCAAGGCTCCATTGACACCATTTTCAATCGCAAATTTCATGAGAGCATAGGATTCGAGGAGGGAAGGTATCATGTAGAAATTCCGTGGTACGAAGATGTGCTAAAAGAGGTACCATCAAACCACCGAGTGGCCCTTGCAGCTCTTCATCGAGTAAAGCAAAACCTTCAAAGACAAAACCTCGAGTCTACTTATGGGGACATTTTTCGTCAATATCTGGCCGATGGAATCATCGAGCGTATACAGGTGTCTCCGAGGGACTTTCATAAGCACATATGGATACCACATCGCCCTGTAGTGAAGACTGCCGAGCAGGTGACAACCAAAGTGAGGCCGGTCTTCAACTGCAGCCTTCGGGTCGGGAATAGTCCATCTCTTAACCAGGCTTGCTACCCCGGTTTAGATCTGATGGCTTCTTTGTTTAGACTGCTTTTACAATTTAGAACCAATAAGTATGTAGTGCTGGCAGATATATCGAAGGCTTTTTTACAAATTAGACTGAAGAAGGAGGAGGATCGTAATAGGTTCTGCTTCTTCTGGGAAGAAAATGGTGTTCTGAACACCTTTCGATATACATCCATAATTTTTGGTCTGGCAGTCAGCCCCTATATACTAGGTGCTGTTATACGACACCACGCGAAAAAGTATCCACCTGATCTTTGTTCTTCATTACTGGAGCACAATTTTTATATGGACAACTTTATCTTCTCTCATTCTTCGATCAACACTGTAACAGACATATTTTATCAGACTACAACTCGCATGAGCGAGGGTGGTTTTGATTTGTGCTCTTGGAGCACAAATAGTCCTGAACTTAGAACACTCCTAGAGTCTGAGGGAAAACAATCATCACACCAAAATCCGGAAGAAAGGGTTCTGGGATATCTTTTCGATACTGCTTCAGATTCTATCAGACTGAGTGACTTTGATATTTCTTTAACAACCAAAACAAAACGTCAGCTTCTCTCTCAAATTGCCAAGGTCTTTGACCCATTTTCCCTGTTCCTTCCTGTTACCATCAGAGGCCGACTTCTCATGCGGAAAACATGGGAACAAGAGATGGGGTGGGATGACGAAATTGACGAGGAGTTGAGGACCTCATGGGAGAAGCTGAGTTCTGACTTAAACTTATTGAAGGATATCTCTTTCGATAGGTCCTGCTTCGAGACAGAAAGTTCCGACCTGTCTCTTCACATCTTCTGTGATGCCAGCTCTACCTGCTATGGCTTTGTGGTCTATGTTTCCTCTTCAGCCAAAGAACCAAGCATTCTCTGGTCTAAGGGAAAAGTTTCCCCCTTAAAAGGAAAGACTTTACCATGCTTAGAGCTTTTGTCGGTGTTTCTAGCCTTCAAGTGTCTACCTCAGGTCCTTGATGGCTTTCCTAACTCAAAATTCAATACTTTAAACATCTTTTCTGATTCGCAAATTACTTTGCAGTGGATTCTTAAAGGAGGAAAAAAGAACAAGAGCGTTTTCGTCAAAAACAGGATTCAAGATATTCAAAAAATGATATCTTCTCTTAGAGAAAATCAGCAATTGATTCCCAAATTTCATTTCGTAAGATCTGAAGAAAATCCTGCAGATCTGCTCACCAGAGGTCTGACAACTGCTGAATTTGGGAAATCCCTTTCATTTTGGAAACAAGGTCCTGAATGGTTGTCATCGGCCCCCATTTATTGGCCTGAAACAGAGTGGGAAAATAGCACAAGCAATCCTTCTCTTGTGCTTCTGACTACAAATCAAGCTGTACTACCACCTGTGATCAAGTTTGAAAAGTTCTCCAATCTTCACGCTCTATTAAGAGTATGCTCTCTCCTTTTTAAGTTTTCAGCAATCACACGAAAAATAAACATTGATTGTGAATCAATGGCACGATTGTATTGCCTAAGGAGGATGCAGGAAGAGTCCTTCCCTAAAGAACTTGCTTTTCTAAGAAGAGCAAGAGCTAATCCTTCGTTGACCGAACCACCACCTGATCTGGTCAATCATCTGAACTTGTTTCTTGATGATCAACATCTTATAAGAAGCAAGGGAAGACTTGCTCGATCCAACTACTATGATTTTGATGTGCTAAACCCCATCCTCTTGGGAAAAAGTCATCATTTCACTCTTCTTTTCATCAGAAATGCTCACTATGAGTGCAAACATTTGGGAATTCAAGCCACTTTGACAAACATCCGTCTTAGAGGTTTTTGGATCACCGCAGCCAGAGCTACCATCAAGAGGGTTCTTACTGACTGTATCATATGCAAGAGGTACAACAACTTTGCATTTAAATATCCTCGCTTTACCAACTTTACGAGGGCTCAAGTGGAACTATTCCGCCCTTTCCAACATGTAGGAGTGGACTTCACCAAGCATTGGTGGGTGAAGGTGAAAGGCTCTCCACAGGCCCAAAAAATGTTCATCATCATATACACATGCTTAAATGTGCGTGCTGTATATTTGGATTTGATAGCAGATATGTCGTCTGAGTCATTCGTCCAATCATTCAAACGTTTCGTCAGTCGCTTTGGAGTACCGGACGTTGTGTATAGCGACAATGCAAAATCCTTTGTTCAGGGAGTCGAATCATTTGAATCATTTGTCATCTCGGAAAATGGGCACGAGTTCCTCCGTAAAAATCACATCATACATCGAAGAATCCCTTTATACAGTCCCTGGACTGGTAGCCTATGGGAGAGACTCTTGAGAGTGGTAAAGGATTGTCTCGTGAAAACCATCGGACGATCCTCCATTGAATATTTTCAATTCTTAACAATTCTTGCGGAAATTTCGGATGCCATAAACTCGAGACCTCTCACCTACACGTCAAGTTCTCAGGATGTAATTCCTCTCACGCCTAATTGTTTTTTGAAGCCTCATTCAAAAACAAGCATGGTGTGGAGAAATGAGAACGTTGCTCAACCATTAATAACACCTACTAGAAATGCTTTGATCAAATCTCTTCGATCATCCTCAGACACTTTTGAAGAATTTCGGACCAGATGGTATGAAGAATATCTGCTAAGTCTCCGCGAGATAGGTAGAGATCTTTACCAGACTGGATGGAATAATTTGGTCAAAGTAGACGATGTAGTTATCGTACGTAGTCCTGTCAAAGAGCGCCCTTTCTGGCAGCTGGGCATCGTCACTCAATTAGTACATGGAGATGATGGAAAAGTTGGATCAGTTTTCGTCAAGTCTCCAGGAGGACAAGTAAATCATCATTCGATAAAACACTTATATCCTCTGGAGCTGTCCTTAACTCATAGCGGGAACTCTCAAACAACGAACCCTCCATCATCAGTTCCATCTACCTCTACGACATCTTCTAGCCCAACGTCGATTTTAACAGCTAAGCCTTCAAGACCTAGTCGAAAAGCAGCTGTAGCAGCAAGAGCACGTCTTCAAGAAAGTGACTCTTCTGAATCTGATTCGGAATAAAAAGTTAAAATCTCTCCAGCCAATTGTCTTGGCATAAGGAGAATACTCCAGGAGCGTTTGTAAATATGTCTTTTTTACTTATTTGTCCTTTCTTTTAATGCCTCCACTAGATAGTTGGAGGCATCCCGCCCCCCGGAGTGTATAAAAATAATATAACCAAGTAAAAAGCTAACTCTGTGTTTGAATCGAGTTTGTTTTTTTTCTCTACTTTTTTCTGGTGATCGAGTCGTTTATCAAAACTAAACAATCTTTTTTTTGTGAAAAGTGAAAACTGTATATATTCTTAAAAAGCTAAGAATTATGTGATCATTTTTTTCTGATAAGTTTCTTAATAATAGTATCGGTATCTATGTTTCATATTAAAGGTATCGGTATTTAGGCTTCATATTAAAGGTGTCGGTATCTAGGTTTCACCTTTAAAGGCTTTTTATTTGAACCAGTATTTATTGTATATTTATTGAACGTATGTTTAATAATCTTTAAACAATAAAAAGGTATCAAGGTATCGGTATCAAGATTTCGTATCAAGGTATCGGTATCAAGGTTTCGTATCAAGGTATCGGTATCAAGGTTTCATATTAAGGTATCGGTATCAAGGTTTCAAATTTAAGGGTTTCATATTTAAACCTTTAATGCATATATAAACGTAAGTTTATAGTTTATTTAACAAACTTCCACAACCTGCAAAAAATATCCTTCGCTTGCATAACGCAAAGTAATATAATTGAGACCGAGGTCTTTTTTCCATATCTTCTTGTTCGAAGCAATTTTTAAGTAAATTCCAGTACTTCGAGCAGTTTAAAAGGAACCTAAAAAAGTTAAAAGGGCAGGTTTTATGACATTAAAATCTACTAAATATTTGTACGCCAGAGGTCGGGAATACTAATACGAGACCCTGGTTGAAGGAATAAATTTTCTTTCAAGAAAAAGTTGTATTGGCTTTCGACTCGGTGTTAGTCTTCATCAGTAAACAAAAAATGGTAAGTTTACTTTCTGATAATCAGGTGTACAAATAAAACTTTTAACAAGGTATAAATTAATTAAGACCAGTATTTATATTACTCATACAGAATTGTGGAACAATTATCTTCTTCATTGAGAAGACATCTATTAAGGTATTCTTATTTCCGGTTGATCCTGCCAAGGGATATTTACCAACCTTCGGATAATGAGTTTCAGCCATGTTTCCAATTGTAATTGCAATTTAACAATTTTAAATTTTAAAATAACAATTTAGAATAAAACATTTATTTATTTTTTATGTACTTGACTTACTTAATTCTTACAAAAATAATATATTATTATATGTGTGTGTGTGTGTGTGTTGTTGATAATTTTCATTTTTTTTTGTAACATAAAGTTTAATTTTTAAGAAGTATGTATTTTATGCGAGTCTTTGTAAGATATATAATATATTATTATTATATATTATATATTATTATATATATATATATATATTATATATTATATATATAATAATTTATATATATATATATATATTATATATATAAGAGAGAGAGATAGAAAGAGAGAGAAAGAGAGAGAGAGAGAAGAGAGAGAGAGAGAGAGGAGGAGAGAGAGAGAGAGAGAGAGGATGAGAGGAGAGAGAGAGAGAGGAGAGGAGAGAGTGAGGAGAGAGGAGAAGAGAGAGAAGAGGAGTATACAAGGAAATAAAATATGCATAGTTTAGTAAGTCTGTGGACTTAAGTTCTGAAATTATATTATTGGGGCGCAGATTCCGCGAGTGCCTATTGGACGAGCCGCCACTGTATATAATATAGTATATATATATATATATCATATATATATATATAATTATATAGTATATATATATTATATATATATTTATAATACTATATTATTTATAATATATATATATATTATATATATATATATATATATAATATATATATATATATATATAGTATATATTATATATATATATATATAATTATATATATAATATTTATATTATATATATATATTATATATATATATATTCTATATTATATATATATATTGTTAAATATTGCATAATTCCAAATTATTATCTTAGATCTTAAACCAAAGAACAGATAACATTGGAGGTAAAGAAATGCCGTCTCGGGATTGGGCCACTCATGTTTGCGAAAATGAGGACAATTGCTTGATGCTTTAGCGATTAAAGCTATGAAGGATAGCTCACTCCGATAAAGCATCGGCATATTGTTCATTTTCAGCACATGCGTGGTTCAATCCCGGAGAAGGCAGTATTTCTTTACCTTCCCACTTTTGTTCTTTGTTTAAGAGTAGATATATATATATATATAGTATATATATAATATTATTATATAATTATATATATATACTATATATATTATAATATATAATACTATATATATATATAATATATATATATATATATATATAAATATTATATTATATAATGCTACTAGATCAAAATTAACTTACCACAAGGCTACGTGGCGAAAAAAGGGTAGAAAAGGTTAAGGGAAGAAAAGGTTGAAGAACACGAAGGCACTTTATTGGACAATTATAACATAGTGGATTCCCCCCAAGAACAGTAGGTTGATAGAGTGTGAGGCCAAGGTGAAACCAAGGGGTCTCGCCGTAGGGTTCGGAGGTTCAGTGCTGCAAACACACAATGTTGATACGTACGGCGACAGCCGCGCCTGGTTCTGGGTCTGTCTCAATACCGTGTATGACCCCCTCTGGCTAAGGATGACTGCTTGACACCGTCATGGAAGCTCTCGATGAGTGGGCGAATGTTCTGGACAGTGATTTGATCCCATACGTTTTGCATTGCCTGTCGCAGGTCCAGGAGGGTCCGTAGAGGAGGTTGCATCTATCGGATCCTACGTATCAGGATATCTCATAAATTTTCGATTGGGTTGAGGTTCGGACCAAATGCTGGCCACCTCAACTCAAACTCTTAAGGTAGTGGCTCACACATTGAGCATTGTGTGGTCTTGCATGGTTATGCATTAGGATGAAAGAGTCACCGATGTGGGAGATTGGCACGACATGTGGATGTAGGATGTCTGTGATATATCATACGGCTGTAAGAGTACCTCCATCCAAGATGCGCAACTCCTAGCCCCGATAATAGATGCCTCCCCAGACCATTACCGACCCACCTCTAAAAGACGGCACCTGCAGCACATTGCATTGGCGAACCTCTCCATCGATCGTCGGTAAACTCTAACAAGCTTGTCGGAGGCGTACAGAGACACTCTCGACTCGTCCGCAAAGGGCACTTTTGCCCAATCGTTGACCGTCCAATGGATGTGTTGTCGGCCAAATGCCAGTCGTGCCCTTCGATGTGCCTTGATGTTTGGTGGCCCTATAGCAGGCCTCCGGGGCCGGTAATATGTTCCTCAGGCCTCGACGCACCGTATCTCTCTCTT